>MU183101.1:98278-113681 GCA_016904865.1 Pissodes strobi
AACATAGTTTAATTATTCATTAACGATCTTGTATTTTGGAACATAGTTTTATCAGATTCATTGACGAATCTTGTTTTTTTCTTTTAATCATAGTTTAATCCTTCATTTACAAATCTTGTAATTTTTGATCGTAGATTTAATTTTTAAGTAAAAGAGTTTGAAATATTTTGATGAGATTGTTTCAATTACTGTTCATTATTGTTCATTTTTTTGTTTAATATCAACCAACATTCTGGTCTAAAACAAGTTTTTCTGTTTGCATATTTTCACGGAAATTGGTCAAAGAACTTGGATTGATAATCAAGCATCAACCGAGTGTACCATTGCAGCATTAGACGTATCAGCTCTATAAGACGTTAACCCAAACTAACCCATAAAGACCTAACAAATAACAGGCAATTGGAGAAAAAGGGAACGAGGTGAAGAGAAGTTGTCCAACCAGGGTTGAGCGTCTAAGCTAAGTATTTTATTTGCAAACGTAAAAATCACTGCTGGATCAGAATTTTTTTTGGTTTTGACTAATTTCAAAAATTAATATTTTAATTGTTTTTTTTTTCTAACATCAATTTAATTCTTCAACTCTGTTCAACAAAGTTATAATTTGGATTGTTAATTTTAATAATATTTATTGAAATAAAATTATTGTAAATTTGTTTTTAAGAACATTTTTTATTTCCGGCAAGAACGAGATTCTGCAGTTCTCAACGTCTATCAAGTGATTTTTGTTAGCTTTTAAGCTTTTATTGGTGATACTTGACAGTTCTTTGAGAGTTGAGGAATTTCTGGCGCCCAAGAAAAAATCCTTACTAACCAATAAAATAAACTCGCGACCTATCCGGCAACTTAAAATATTTCCAAAAAACATCAGGAACTTAAATTGTTACAATAGAGTCACACCTAAGATATGGTTTGTGTTTCTGGGGTGCATGTACTAAGCGTCTATTTGATAGTTTTTATTTTGCAAACGAGGGCGATCAGATCAGATGTCTTTGCAATATCAGTATTAGAGACTCATGCAAGGAGCTTTTTATTAGTCACAAAATCCTTACTCTCCCTTCCCTGTTTATATTAGAATCAGTCTGCCTAATTCATAAAAAATATAAGAAAGTCAATTCAACAAGCCGACATGAATACAGCAACAGACGGGCTAATGATGTGCTCTTACCTATACCGACAAGTTCATTGGTAAAGAGGTCATTTATATTTGATAGCAAGAAGTTATTTAATAATCTTCCAGCAGATATGAAACAGATTGAAAATGAAAGGTTCTTCCAGAAAAAAGTTAAAAGATTGCTAGTTGCAAGGGGCTGTTATGAAGTTACTGACTTTTTATCAGATAGATTTTAACTGTATTGTTCTTTCTCTTTCTTTTTGTTCTTAATATCTATTTTTAGTATTTTATATGTTTGTTGTTTTAAATTGATTTTGACATTCACTCTAGATTTAGGTAGTGACTAAAAATTGTTAATGTCATTGCATAGCTCATTACTTGCAGTTATTATGTTGTATTTATATATATTTTGACGTTTTTTTTTCTTTTTACAGCTTTGTCAACAAGTTCCTCTTATGACAATAAAGCATATTTTGATTTGATTTGAAATGTTGCAGCAACAAACAGTGTTCCAATGTATGCTGTGTCCAATGTTTGCACATTTTTCATACCAGTTGTAAAAATCGTTTGTCTAATCAGTGCGACATAGCTTCAGGAAAGATTTCGTGCTCAAAGGAATGCAAACAGAGACGTGAGGTTAAGATAAATGAAGAGACAATATTACTGGAGAAAATTACAAAACTGAAGAACGAACTTGTGACGAAGGACCAAGAGTTTGAAAAGAATCAAATTAAATATGAAGAGGATATAAGTGAACTTACTAAAGAAGTAGACAGACTAACCAAAGAAAATGCACATAAGGAAATCTACATCCGAAAGCAAAGACGAAGTACATAAGAGTCAAGAAGAAACCTATACAAAACAGATTGAAGCCTATGCATTGAAAGTAAAAAAACAAGATATGGAAATTGTATCGCTTCTACCAAAAAATGATGATCTGCAAATGAAAATTAACGAATGTAATAACGAAAATCTGGGCATACGCGAAGACCTTGAAGAATTTCACCAAACAAAGAGAAACATGCTGACATCTATTGAAGTCCTTACCAAAGAAAACGAATGCTTTTCAACAGACTTAAAGACAGCACGATTAAAGCTTTCCAAGATAGAACACATGAAATAAGATCAACCTGGTGGATTCTCGGAAGCAATCATGGGCATTCACAAGCAACTACAGGATTTATCCACAAACAATTACTGCATCATAGAGATGCAGGACAAAATACTAAGTAGACTGCCAGAAAATCAAAACAAAAATGGCAAACCAAGCAATAAACCACAAGTGTAAAAGACTCCAAGACAGAAAAATACAAACAAACGCAAAGGAAATTGAAGTAGTAAAGAGTGGTGAAGGTACAAGCAACGCTGATACATCGTGAACAAGCTTGACAGGTGAAGAGCCTGAAGCTCGAACAACAAACACTGAAGCAGGCCTCAGTGGAAAGAAGTTAGGAGCAATTTTTTCCTCGGAGACCAATTATTCTCAAACTGAATACCCCTTCTCTACGCGATTAACCACAACAGACAGTATGAAATTTTAAGAAAGCCATCGTGAGAAATACCAAAAAGCCAACACAGTGTCTTAAAGTACTCTCAGTAAATATTCAAAGCATTAGAAACCAAATTGAAGAAATGGAAGAGCTACTGTGTAACTTGCAATACCCGGAAATTGCCTGCTTTACAGAGTATTGGATTACTACCAATGAGAAGATTTGCGTTAATGGGTATACAACAACGTCCATATACTGCAGATCCACAATATCCCATGGGGGAAGTGCTATAGTGGTTAGAGTCAACGTTGCAAAAAATCAGGACAAAACCAAAAAGATGGATCACCAAGGGTTTAAAAATATCTGCCAAAAACAAGAGGTCACTTAGCTACATATATGTAAATACACCAATAATATTAATGTAAAATTTTATTACAAAAGAAACAGAAATGCTTTTAAAGCTGTCGCCAAAAGGGCCAAACAATTATATTACACCAATGAAATTAAAAATTGCAAAAACTCAACCAGAAAATCTCGGAATATCATTAATGAGATAGCCGGTAGAACTATCAAATGTAAAAGGCAAGTCAAAATCATGGTCATCGAAACAGCCGAACATACGGCCAATGAACTAATGAACCATTATACCACAGTTGCAAACAGAATTGCCCAAAATATATCCAATGTCCCTAAAATATATAAAATAGATCCAGCACAAGTTCCAAATACATTTTTCTTTGCACCAACCACGACAGAAGAAATCCAAAGAATCCTGTTACATATAGCAAGCAAAAAGGCACCAGGCATTGACGATGTTACCTTTGACATACTCAGAAAATTACCACCACCTAACCTGTTGGATGTAATGTGTTACGCAATTAATGACTCACTCGAAACAGAAGTATTTCCCGAGTGCTTGAAAGTTGCAAAAATTATACCTATACATAAAGGTGGACAATGCTTGAAACCTGTAAATTATAGGTCCATATATGTGCTTTCCTTTTTTTCAAAACTTATTGAAAATCTTGTTAGGTCGAGGATGGAGGACTTCATCAGTATGAACAAAATAATACATCGGGGGCAGTTTGGATTCCAAAGAGGAAGGAATACTGTCGATGCTGTCTACAGTGCAATTCAGAAAATATATGAAACTAGAAATAACAACAAGGCAATTGCAACAATGATTTTTGATTTGGAAAAAGCCTTCAACTGTGTAAGTCACGAGATCCTTCTTAATAAACTTGAGTGGTATGGATTTAGAGGTGGAATCAATAACTGGATGGAAGCTTTTTAAAAGACCGCCAGCTGCAAGTACAAATCCCGGATGCATTTAAACATTCCGGTATAGGATTCGGCACTACGTGTAAATTTCATTGGTCGATTTGGATTCGTTTCGCCAATTAAAGCGAAGTGCCGAGATCGGTACCAGAATGTTAGAACGGTGCTGAAACACAGGTCGGAATGTTGATGAATGTTGCTAGTTTACCCATGTCTTAATGGTGCAATCAATTGCTTCCAAGTACGTGGTGGCGCAGTGGTGTAGATGGTTAGCCTCTGATCCGATGGTCACGGGTTCGATTCCCGCCGGTTTTATTTTTTATTTTTTGAACGTTATGTTTTCAAACAGTTTTTTTTTCTTCACTTTGGGCATGTCTTGGGTATGGCTTGGGTTAGTTTGGGTTAGTTTGGCCCCCGTAGCCAGCGGAGGGTGAAATATTAGATTTTACGAACGTTTATTTCATCAACATTCCGACCTGTGTTTCAGCACTGTTCGAACATTCTGGTACCGATTTCGGCACTCCACTTTAATTGGTGAAACGAATCCAAATCGACCAATGGAATTTACCCGTGTGCAAATCGACCAATGAAATTTACCCGAGTGCCGAATCCTATACCGGAATGTTTAAATGCATCCCGGATCATGAAGGCAACGATACAAGATCAAAAATCGGTAAAATCAATATTGGAGTGGTCCAAGGTTCCACCCTGGGACCCTTACTGTGCCTATTATTTATAAACGACTTGCCGACTTTATCAATCGATGCTTCATTTACAATGTTCGAAGACGACACTACCGCAATATGGATAGGTGACAATGAAGATGAACTTCTTAGCCACCTAAACCACGATCCCAACCAACTACAAAACTGGTTTGAAATTAATGTTCCAAAAACCAAATATATGAATTTCAGTCGAAAAAGGTTAAGACACCATACCATAAAAATGGAAAACCATATTATAAAAGCGGTCAGTGAATACAAATTTCTTGGAATAATGCTACAAAGAGAACTTAAGTGGGATATTCATTTAAATCTGTTATCAAAGAAGTTAGCTTCTGCCTTGTTTGCAATTAATACTACTGTTACTTATATAGAGACAACAGCAGCAAGGCAAACCTACTACGCTAGGGAATCATTCTTTGGGGATACTCTACGACATCATATATGGAATTAATATTTGTTATGCAAAAGCGAGCCATACGTATTCTGAAAGGAATAAAAAATCAGACTACACATTGTAAGCCACTTTTCCGAGAACTCAAGATCCTTACCATATACGACCTCTGTGTTTATGAAAGCTTGCGTTTTATACATAGAAACATCAGTTCATATCATAAACGAGGTGATACACGCTCCTATAATATGAGACAGAACAACACCTTCAGCCCTCCACAATCCAAATCGTCGCAATCCAAAAATACAATATTTCACCAGGGAAAAGCATTCTATAATAAACTGCCACAAGAAATCAGACACTTGAACCTGAACTCATTTGCTAAAGCAATCAGAAGATTCCTAGTAGATATAGCACACTGCAGCTTCAGAGAATTCATGGAGGGAGAATTTAATTTGCCCACTCATCTTTAGGGAAACCCAAACTTAGAATGGGCGCGATGTTTTATGTTTGTGTTTTGTTGATTTATTTTAATAGGTCATGTGTTTTGTGTAAATTTTTATTTTATTTTGAGGTTGACTGTGAGCTTGGTTTTTTTTTATATTATACAGCATGTATTGCTTATTTAATAATAATAATAAAAATAAAATAAACTAAATATACAAAAACAATTTCATGTTAAAGTACTTACGAGATAAAGACGGGCTATAGGGATTCTTCCTAAAGGCATCTTTTTGGTTATTACTGACACGAGAAATGATATGTCCAGTTAGAGAAGTTACTGCGATTAAGGCCAGTTTCCAGTAAGCTAGTTGCACATCGTGTTCTACTATGTATTTAATGGTAGTCGCCGAGATAAACGGATATATTAAATAGCTTACACTCATAAAATATCCAAATCCTGAAAACAAAATTACCCAATTGTTACCAAACTACGCACATTTATTAAGAAAGTGTTTAAATACCTTCCTGTCGAATTTCCTTAGATGTAATCCATGCATGTTCGAATACCAATCCGTCAAGAATATGTATACACTGAAGGAAAGAGAATAATAAAAATGTTGGTTGAAGACGCAGAATTTTTTCGCTCAATCCTTCATCTACAGCTTCGAAGATCTGGGCAGCTTCAAAACCCTTGCAGAGCCACGCAAATGTAATCACAAGCTAAAAATGTAAAAAAAAATATAAAATGTCACCCATGTAACACTGCCATATATACATAATATACACCCCTAAAATAATGTTGACATTTATTAGATACGTTAATAATTTGATGCTTACCTCAGAAATAAACAAAAGCTTGTAGACATACATTTTTAAGTCGATAGTGCTGATTTTTGGATGGATTTCTCTTCCCATGAAGAAATTATAAAGTTTATTTTTATCTATAATGTGCGGATTAAGTGCACTGACAGGGACATAAAAGCTCCTAACATATGCAAATATACTCAAGGAAACTCCAAATAACAATGATGTTACATACAACTGAAACTGATTGTCTAGTATGGATTTTACAATGGGAATATTTTTGTATTCCAATAAAAGAACAAGGGCAAGGGTAAGGCCGGCACCAAACAATCCATTCATAATATATACTGACTTTCCATGTTTATCAGGCATACCTGTTACTTTTCGACCTCCGAACGGCAGAGCGCAAATAATAGCCTGAAATATGACGTATGAGATGTACCCTAAAGATGCTCTCAAATTAAAGTGGAAGAGACGGCCAGGAAACTTGCTTGAATTTTCTGGCAATTTATTAAAAGTGCAACTTGTTCTGTCGCATGCAGCATAAAGGGAAAATCCGAACGCCGGTAGGAAGAATATTAGAAATGCGACTCCTATTGGCCCGCCATAATCGTAATTTCGTTTGATAGCTTTGACAGGAAGAGAAGATTCCTTTATTAATTCATCCTCATCGGAGAACTCGGACAACTTCTTCGAAACTGTTTCAAAATGCTTTAAATGAACTATTCTTTCCACTTCTTTCTGTTGGGATCGGGTAATTCTCTTCGATACTTGAGAAGAAGTACTGGATTCCACAGAGGCTTCCTTTTTATATTCAACCTGGAAATGAACACATAGAAAATTATGAATTTAAAAATGAGTGTTAATGCACGCCGAATCTTGCGTTACATTAGCGCGTTTAACTAGGATCAGAAAATTACATTAAACAAATCCTTCTTAGTTTGTGCCGGGGACGTCATTACGTAGGTAAATGCGAAACAATTCCTCATTGGCCAGTCCAATAAGCTAAAAATAAACTATGATCAAACTATCGGAAACTTTTGATTCGAACATCTTGGGTGACATCAACAAATTGATCAGCCTAACAAAGTCTAGAATTTTAAGACTGTGACCATTGAGAAAGAGTTGAATTATGAATCACATCTCTCGATGAACTGATATTAAAATTAAATTTATGTTGCTACTTTCCGCGTAATGTGCCGAGAACAGTAAGCTATATTAGTGCAAAGCACTTGTTTAACACTCACTTAGGTTACATATATTATATATATTTCAAACGAATATGTACTTGCTAAACGAAGGTGTGTCTAGATGAAACTATGCCGGCTCTGGCACAAACTATGACTGGCTGCACGCTACCTGAGATTGGAAATTTACCTTTTCGATCAGATCAGCTCTACTCCTACCTCTCACGGCAGCTTTTGGCTTTTCTTTGATTTCAATTTTTTCATTCGCTGTGTCAGAATCGGAATCAGATTCAATTACTATTTGCTTCTTAGTAAGAATTGGAATTGAACTTTCTGAAATAAATAATTTGAATGTTTCTTTACTCGAAAAAGATCATCCAGCTTGCGTTGAACACATGCAAGTTATTATGATTAACTATTGTTAGTGCCTGATAAAGCAACCTGAACCGCCAACATTGCCGGGGCGCCATTCTTTATCTCCGATATTTTACAAGTATTTGGGTGTTTTTAAGTAATTTTAAATGGTGAAAAGTGTGTGGTGTGGTGGAGTTTAACCTGTTTTTACTGTGGTTAGTGAATGCTAAGCAATCTAGCAACAAATTTTCATTAAGAATAAAGTGTAAACAAACATCTGTTACTCTTTGGAAGGTCAACAAATAGGCATTGTTGCCAATAATGGACAGTCAAGAAAAGGAATTGATTGAGCTTATTTGTGATACATGTGAGGTCACTTGCTATTTTAAGGACCATATAAATCTGCTATTTGACTTTCATTGCAACAGATGTAATCACATTTATTACAAGTCTTGTAGTGGAATATCGGCTCCAGAAATTCCCTGCGCTCGCTCTGGCCAAAAAAAAGATAGTTTTAGTCTGGTATAAGGAGTGCTTAGAGAATCATGGCAACAAAGCAAGTCAAGAGCAAGACCCTAAACACCTCGACCGGATCTCAATTGACACTGTGCGATCCGTTGTACGTGAGTTACTTGTCAAGTTTGAGAAAAAATTAGGAGAGAAACTAGAATCTGTAACACTGAACATCTACCAATCAAACAAAGAGCTTGTTAAAGTTTTGATGCAATTGATCTCTGGCGACACATTAATGAGTGGACAGGAGTCCAATTTCAATTCTAGTTTATTATGTCAACCACCTCAGAGTATTATTTCATCTTCACCTTCCACTGTCAGACCAAGTCACGACTGTCGTGTGAGCAACTTAAACAATAAACCTAAACAAGGTAGTAGTAGTAACCACCACAGTCAAACTCGCAATAGAATGGGAAGCACCTCCAATGCTAACCAGTCATCTGTTGCAAATACCGCTACCACAACTTTACCTACCATAAATATGCCAAGCGTGTTTCATCAGCCATGTAGGGTATTGTTGAGCCTGTTAAACCACTTAAATCTGTAGGGGCACCTAACCTTAAAAATATTAGAGGAAGAAATTACTCGAGGCAGCTGAAGAACGATCCTGGTTTTTCGTTGGAAATCTCAAGCTGAAACAACTGCTGCGCAAATGGAGTTGCACTTGAGGAGCTCTGCAATAAATGTCTCGGCTTGTAAGAAACTAGACAAAAGAGTTATTCAGCAAGCTTTAAGATTGCACTATCACCGGAGTCATCAAATACTGTTTTGAATTCCAAGAACTGGCCAGTCAATATTGACTTGAAGCCCTTCAGATTTAATCATTATCATAGGAGATATCAACATAACGAATTTAATGGTGACAGAGGAAATTTTCCGAGGCGCCAAAGGAGCAAGAGGAGATATTAAGTTTTCATCAGAGCAGAAACGATTACCTTTTGGCTTAATATGTGTAAAAGTTCAAGGAATCTCCAATAAAATTAACAATCTTGAATTACATGTAATTAACAGAAATCCATGGTAATATGTATAACAGAGCACTGGTGTAAAGAGGAATTTATAAATTTGTCAGGGTTTCATGGGTATAGGGTGGCTACTGCCTTCTGTAGGAGTGCATTTATTCGTGGAGGTTCAGCCATTTATAATAAAAAGAGCACCTTATCAAAGGTTATTAATATTAATTGCAACATCTAATCCATTGAACTCCATATAGAGATGTGTGTTTGCAGTTTTCAGCTTGGAAATGATGAAATATGTGTAATATGTATTTACCGGCTACCAAATGGTGTGGTGACTTTAGGATTTTCCTTGAAAAGTGTGATTTCTTTTTTGAGAAGTTGTTGTAAAATTAATACAACTATATATCTTTGTGATGATCTCAACATAAATACTTTGGAGGCTGTTAGGAATAAGCGTCTGTTATTTGATCTGTTTTATAACTTTAATCTTAATATTACATCTGATAAACCTACCAGAATTCAATTGAATATAAACAAATCATTGGCCGTGTCTAAATTGGATTATATTGTTTCAAACTGGTAATTATTAACGAGTGGACAAGGCTTGTTCAGGCTAATTTGGGTGATCACTTGGCTATGCTGCATGTTTATGATACAGGTGAGAGTGTGTCTAGAGTTGTTTCTGTGGGTTAGTTTGGGTTAGGTTGTAACTATAGGGCTTTGTCTGAATTTAATTTAAATATGTTGAGGTCATTTTTACTAAATGTAAGCTTTGATCCTGTATATGAAGCCAGTTTTAATGTGGAGACTGCACATGCTTAGTTTTTTGAAATTTTGATATGGGCTATTGAAGCAAACTGTCCTTTAAAAACAAATGCATCCAGAGGTTGTGACTAGCAGTAGAGAGCTAAAGGATTTATTCCGGTTATCCAAACAAGTTTGTGATTTGAGAGTTCTTGAACTGTATAAACTTAGAAAAAACAACACAATGAGCTTATTAACAGATGTAAAAGTATGTACTTTGTTAATGTGATAGCTAATAGCGGAAACGAGTCAAAAACTGTGTGGAATATAGTAAACCAGGATTTGGGCAGGTCTAGAGAAGTGAATAATATTAATATCTGCATGAATGGTGGGTTGCTTGTGGATAGTGGACAGGTTGCAAGCGCATTTGGTAGATATTTTTCAACTGTTGCCGAAGATTGTCTCATGGCTAAGTTTGGAGCAAGTCCTTCAGTCAATTGTACTCTGCCACTGAGACGGATTCCCAACAGCTTTGTGTGGAGGTCAGTTGAACCTCAAGAGGTTATAAAGATGATCCAGTGCCAAAAGTGAAAATAGCTGTGGCCTGGATAGTATCCCTATTAGAGTTTTAAAGGCAATAAAGCATGAAGTATCTATCCCACTTTCATTTCTAGCCAATTTAATGTATCAAAAGGAATGTTTTCCCTCTCTCCTTAAGGCAGGAAGAGTAACTCCAATATTTAAAAGGCAAGATCCTCTTAATATTGGGAATTATAGACCTGTCACTGTATTAAAAGCAATCTCAAAAATCTTTGAAAGTGTATGACAGGATGATGGAGTTTGTGAATCAGTATGGCGTCCTGATCAGAGCACAACATGGCTTCGTGCCAGGGAGGTCGAGGGAGAGCGCAGCTGTCGGGTTGCTTGAACAAGTTTATTGTAAGCTTGATGATGGAGAGCTGGTGGCTGGTCTCTTCTTTGACTTGTCCCGAGCTTTTGACCCTTGCTTCTTTTGGTCTTTATAAATGATGTTGTTGGCTTTGTTAACCTTGGAACTGTCACCCTATTTGCAGATGACACAACTGATGAGACACCTGAGGAGCTGAAATCTAGAATTAGCAATGTTTGTGCTCTGTGTGACAGATGGTGTTCAGAGAACAATTTGGTGCGGAATGCTGATAAATCGGTTTACATGCATTTTCGGTCAAGACCAAGTGGTCCTGCAGTCATTGTTGATCATCTGTCCTGTGTCACCAATACAAGATTTCTTGGAGTCTGTCTGGATGATACCTTCTCCTGGAGAGTACATGTGGACTTTGTGGTGAGGACAGGGTCTGCAGGCTGTTTTGCGATATCTCGGTTAAAAAATAAGTTGGACATTGTGGAGCTCCTTAATATATTTTATATTATATTTATTAAGTACAGCATCAACAGCCCAATTACAGACACCATACACAAAGTATAAATATAAGTATGTATTACCCTAATGCCCAACAAAAACTTATCAGTCCACAAAATAGATGCAAATACCATCATTACTCAGGCCTGAGTCTGAGAGGCATACAGTCTATCCTCCATAAGTTTTGTATACACTTCTACATTAATTATAGCTAAATCTAAGACACCAGCATACATATTAAAATAATTACACATTTTGTAGATGGGGGAGTTTTTATACATCTTTGTCCTAGGAAAATCCAAATTGAAAGTCTTTCTTTGTCTTGTATTTCCAACATTTACAAAGAGTGGAAGCATCGAAAGTATTTCTGGAGAATTAATTTTGTTTGTTAAAATTTTATAAATATATACGAGGCAAATTTTAATACGCCGATTTTCCAAAGATAATCTATTAAATTTCTTTAATAACATAATAATTGTAACCTTGTTTTGGATAATATCCAAATTTCCTAAAAAACATATATTTGAGGAATTTACGCTGCACACGTTCTATGGTTTTAATCCAAACTTCATATTGTGCAGACCATATTATGCTCCCATACTCCAACCCTGGCAATACCAGACTGTCAAATAATTTTAGACAACATTCAACATTAAAACTTTTAGAGGACCTGATGATGGAGCCCATTGTTCTATGTGCCCGATCCACCATATTAATAATGTGATCCGTAAAAGCCAGTTTGCAGTCAACTATGACACCCAAGTCCTTCTCATTGTTGGAACCCTCAAGCAGTATACCATTAATATTATAAGAATATTATAGTATTAATGGTATACTTCTACTTTCTATTGAGTGTAGAGACATAGCAGAACACTTTTTACTATTGAAGCCAAATGCATTTGCATTACACCAGTCTACTACATTATACAAACTTGCTTGTAAATGAACACAATCCTTCCACATACATCTTAAAATCATCAGCAAAAAGTAATGTTTATTATGCCCTGGTATATAGTCGTCTCAGTTACAATGTCATTTTTTTGGGAGAATTGTACTCTTGTTGCTCAGAAACGTGCTATCAGATCTCTGTTTGGATTGAAATTCATGGAAACCTGCAAACCTTATTTCAGGGCTAGGGGTATAATGACATTTCCATCAATATATATAATATATATTTAGAACTCTCGTTTACTAAAACTAACTTGGGTCAGTACACACAGTGCAGTTATGACCCACGCCATGGTGACTTGCTTTCCCTTCATGTGCATTGCCTGAGTGGGTTTGAACAGTCTCCCTTCTACATGGGCAAGCGTTTGTATAATGCACTCCCTAGAAATGTCAGAGATTTGCATTATAGCAAATTCAAGCCTACTATTAAACATATGCCCCAGATAAATCCACACCAGATGCGAAACCTCCCGCCTAACGCATGAAACAAGAATTCGTTTAAAGCTCCGCCACCTTGGGATGGCCAGCCATCCCAAGAAATAGTCAGGGCAAGCTCTAGTGTAATTCTAAACGCGAGCCACGCGAGTCTTTTGGTTTAGTCCGAGAGCGTTACGAAAAATAATTAATCTTTATTTTATTTTTGTTAGAAATGCCTGGTTATAAGTGCCTTTATATGAATAATTGTCCTACTAGAAGCGGTGGCGAAAAATCATTATTTAAATTACCCCGCTATCCTGGAAGGTGTGTATAAATTTTGTTTAATGCACATTTCAGCACACTTATTTCCAAAATTATTGCATATTCTAAAATCGAATGAGCACGAAATTCAATTAAATCTGAAAACTGACAGATACAATGTTATAGTTAAATCTTTTTTAAATCCAACTAATGTTATACAGTGTCCGCCAGAATATTGGCCACATATGGGAAATTTTTCTGTTATTATGATATCGGGACTTTTGTTTTAACCAATCAATTCTGCATGTCTGACAATCTAAAAATGCTTTTTAACATTGAAAATGTTCTGTTTTCCTAGTATAGGACCTCAAATCGTCAAAAAGTGCATGCTACTTTTGCCACATTCATGACGTCATACGCATGATAGATCGTGTTACTTTGTTTATTCAAACCTAAATTTGATTATAACGTATCGGAATCGGTTCAAATTACTAAAATAAATTGGAACTAACTGAAACTAACCGAAAGTTTATTGACCGACTAACCAAAACTAACCAAAAGCACCAAAACGGGCTAAAACGTATCGCAACAGGTTACAAAAAATAAAGTAAGTTAAAACTCATCAAAACGAACCGAATTTTGGCGACTAACCAAAAACATTAAATTTGATTATAACGTGTCGGAACCGGTTCAAATAACTAAAATAAATTGGAACTAGCCGAAAGTTGATTAGACCACTAACCAAAACTAACCATACGCGCCAAAATGGACTAAAACCTATAATTTGGAACTAACTGAAATAAATTAACCAAAAGTTGATTGAATGATTAACCAAAACTAACCAAATGTAACTAAAAGCACCAAAACGGGCTAAAACTTATCAGAACATATTACAAATGTTAAGTTAACCTAAATTAACCGAATTTTGGAGACTAACCAAATACATTAAAATTGCTTATAACGTGCCGCAACGGGTTCAAATGACTAAAATATATTAAAACTAACGTAACTTTACCGAAAGTTGATTTAACGACTAACTAATCAAATGTAACCAAAAGCACCAAAACGGGCTAATCCGCATCGAAATAGATTAAAAATATTGAAGTAAGTTCAGACTAACCCAAATTAACCGAATTTTGGTGACTAACCAAAAACATTAAAAATGCTTATAACGCCTCGGTACCGGTTCAAATGACTAATATAAATTAGAACTAACTGAATCTTACCTAAAGTTGATTGAACGACTAACCAAAAGTAAGTAAAAGCATCAAATCGGACTAAAACGTATCGAAATAGATTAAAAATGTTAAAACTACCCCAAATTAACCGAATTTTGTAGACTAACCAAAAATAACCTAAAACACTAAAATGGTTTATAACGTATCGGAACTGTTTAAAATTAACTTTTATTAACCGAATTTTGGCGACTAACTAAAATTAACCAAACCATTAAAATTGGTTATGCCGTATCGAATCCGGTTCAAATGGCTGAAATAAATTAAAACTAACTAAAACTAACCGAAAACTGATTGAATGACTAACCAAAAGTAACCATGAACATCAGAAAGAGCTAAAACGTATTGGAAGTGATCAAAGTTATAATAAGTAACTAACCCAAATTAACCGAATTTTGGCGACTATCTAAAATTAACCAAAAACGTTTAAATTGGTTATAACGTATCGAAACCTGCTCAATTGACTAAAATACATGGGAACTGGCTGAAAGTAACCGAATTTTGATTGAATGACTAACCAAAAGTAACTAAAAGCACCAAAACGGGCTAAAACTTATCGAAATAGACTAAAACTATGGAAGTAAGTTAAAACTAATCCAAATTAACCGAATATTGGTGACTAACCAAACACACTAAAATTAGGTTTAACGTATCGGAAGTGGTTCAAATGACTAAAATAAATTAATACTAACTGAAAATAAAAATTTTGTGGTGCTTTTGGTTAGTTTTGGTTAGTCCTTTAGCCAACTTTAGGTTAATTTCAGTTACTCTTAGTCATTTGATCCTGCTCCTATACGTTATTACGAATTTTAGTTTTTTTGGTTAGTTTTCAGTTCAATCAACTTTCGGTTACTTTCAATTAGTTCCAATTTCTTTTCGTCATTTGAACCGGTTGCGATACGTTATACCAGTTTAAATTTTTTTCGTCAATTTAAGTTAGTTAGTCGCCAGACTTCGATTAAATTCAACTTACTTTAATATTTTTAATCTGTGCCGATACGTTTTAGCCGTTTTTGGTGCCTTTGGGTACTTTTGGTTAGTCGTTCAATCAATTTTCGGTTGATTTCAGTTAGTTTTAAATTATTTTAGTCATTTGAACCAATTCCAATACGTTATAACCAATTTTAATGTTTTTGGTTAGTT
>MU183101.1:113691-129233 GCA_016904865.1 Pissodes strobi
TAATTTGGGTTAGTTTTAACTTACTATAATATTTTGAATTTGTTCCGATACATTTTAGCCCGTTTTGGTGATTTTATTTGCTTTTTGGTTAGTTTTGGCCAGTTATTTAATCAACTTTTAGTTACTTTTAGCTAGTCCCAATTTATATTAGTCGCTTGAATCAGTTCCGATATGTTTTAATCTAATTTAATGTTTTTGGTTAGTCCTTAAAATTTGGCTCGTTTTGGTTAGTTTTAACTTATTTTAATGTTTGCAACCTCTTCCGATACGTTTTACCTCGTTTTGGTGCTTTTGGTTACTTTTGGCTAGTTTTGGTTAGTTGTTAGCTAGTTTCGGTTAGTTCTAGTTAGTTTCCATTTATTTTAGTCATTTTAACCGATTCTGATACCTTATGATCAAATTTAAGTTTAAATAAACAAATTAACACGATCTCTCACGCGTATGACGTCATGTGGCAAATGTAGCATATACTTTTCCACTATTTGTGGTCCTATATTAGGATAACAGAAACATTTTCAATGTTAAAATAACCTTAAATCGGCATACATTAAAGCGTATTAAGGGAATTTCTGTAAAAGAGTCACAGCAGCCATAATAACACAAGATTTCCATGATCGCCTGTTGGGAAAAAAGAAAGTGAATGGCTATTGCAAACTTTTATTTTTCCTGAACCAGTCCACCAACAAAACACGTTTTCATTTAATTGGTGCAGACCAACTATTTTAATTTTGTAGAACAATTCTATAATCATACCCAGATTATTTGGTGCAGGCCGCGTTATAACCACCACGTCAAGGTTAAAGTTGGCTGGCGAGGAATTTGCCGATCTTTTGTATCTGGTGTGGATTTATCTGGGCATATGCTACTACACAGGGCCTTTTAATCCATATTTTAATATTTTAATTATTCCTCATGCTTTGATTCACAGGTGTATTTTGAGTTTGTCTGTGGAGGTGTTTATATTGTTGGTTTGTGTCTAAATGTATGTAATTGAAATTGAAATTTTTGAATGCTTCTATCATAACTTTGAATATTATTTAGGCAGGTAGTAGGTAGTTTTAGCATTCTAATATTAGTTTATATTTTATCTTGTACATCAAACTTTTCTGTGTAATGGCTTAGTGCTAATAAATATTGAGTATATATTTCCTTAAATTAAATTATTTTTTCCGTCAACAAATACACTCACCCTCACATTATGACGTATTTGTTAATTTTTCACCCACCAAATATTCAACAAATACCCTCACGCTATGATGTATTTGTTAATTTTTCACCCACCAAATATGATAGTACCTTACAGATACGAATAGTTTAATTGTAATGGTTAGGGGAAAATACAAAATCAATAAAAAGTAAAACGTTAAAAATAATGAAACCTTAAACAATAGCAATGCTACATTGACAGTAGTAATAATCGTAAGATCACCTATACTAAGCAATATAAGTAACTGCAATAACAATATCACTCTTCACAACTTACATTGATCATTAAAATCAAGTTCTAAAAATTAATTCGTTTAAAATTGGGTTTAAAATGAAAACACTCCTAATTTTTCTTTTACAAAAGAGATACGCAAAACATTAGTCTTATAGTCAAGTAATAAGGGCCACTCTGACACCTCTTCAGGCGCCAATAGAAGGGTACAATGTGATTCCTGTTCCTCGTATCAGAAGTATGAACATCTTCATGAGTGGTACTCACTTTACTCATACTCTCCTTCACATATAGGAGACATTGCAGAATGTACATGGATGAAACAGTGAGTATTCCCAGCGGCCTGAAATCCAGTCTGCAATCCTCCCTGAAAACCATACCCGAGACTATTCTTACAGCTTTTCTTTATAAACGAAAGCTAATGAGTGTCAGTGGCCTGCCCCCACACCATAATTATATAGGATAAATGAGAATGAGAGGCTGCAAAATAAGTAGGTCATAGGACATATTTGGCAAGACTTATTAAATCTACAAAGTAACGCTATTTATAGGTACTACCAGATGCATCAATGTCCAAAAATATGATGTGAGTAAGGAAAATAATAAAAATGACTGATACCTTGCTTTTATGAAATGCAGATCTACCAATTTTAGATTTAATTAAAAATAACTTTTACTTTAAATTCTCAAGTTTCCTTCCATATATAACAAAATAAACAGTCTGTTTATTCCATATGCACCATTATTTCGTATGTAACAAATAACAAAATATTTCAATTTTAAACTCTTCGAACTTGTCTTACATCTCTAAAAACCTTAATATAAAAACATTGACAATACACCGAGAGTCCCTCGCGGCACGCATATATACATAATGAAAATTAAGTTACATCGTTTTTAATATATTCCTAATTTATAACAATTAAAAAACATAATATTTATTTATTTATTAATCAGCAGTATCAGCCAATTAACATTATAAATAATATGTCATTGAGCTCGCAACACAATTTAATTTACTTTAGATAGCTACTCTTGACTTGGAAATGATCACTAACGACACTTACCTTTTGCTTTATCTTTCTCTTTAGCAAATCGCGATGGTGAACTTCTAATCGGACTCCTTCTTGTCGGAGTTAAATGGCCAGTCCTGTTGCTTGTTGGACTCCTTCTTGTTGGTGTTGTGTTCCCCACCCTGCTACTCAATCTTGTCGGTGACTTTGTCCGTTCGGCGCTCTTCCTTCTGACGACTTTTTCGGGAGGACCAACTTTTACTCTACTTGGGCTCTTGGGTCTACCAGGACTTTTTGGCCTACCAGGGCTTCTACTTGCGCTTCCCGATCGTTTAGGTGTAACTTCTGTTTCTTTTTTTTTGGAAGGTTTTTCTGAGGATGTCTTTATTGTAGCTTTTTTCGGAAGCACCATGATTGCTGGAATGCTTGAGAAGAAAATATATTTATAGTGACACAAAGTCCATATATAGCCTAATTTAACTCCAATATATTTGGAAAAATAATGCCTCGGTGGCTAAATGAAAAGTTTTCAGCATTTTGGTGGGAAACTTTTACATTCTTGAGATTCACATTAAAATTGAAGTAAATCGTTCCTAAAGGTTTCCGCTTGGACGATTTACAAATTAATATAAAAAGCTGTTTTTACCCCCTATGTTGCCAGTTGCAGCATCAGGTTTTAAACTGATTTTTCTCGATTATATTGTACCTGACTGTTATGAATTGTGATACCAAACCATTCGACGTTAATAAAGCAGCGATTTTACTGCGAATGAACTTCCAAGGGGGTAACTAAGAAAGACTTTCATTTTTTTAGTAAAAAGCACAGTTCGTTTTTTCGCATTCAATCACTTACCTTGTTACTTATTATTATGATACGAGTACCACATACACTTAAGATATATCACTTTTATTATCGAAACTGTCTGAAAATTTAAAATTTCACTATCAAGCACCACGCAAAGAAAAAACGTTAGCCTTATTTAAGTTTAAAATAAACAAACAAACAAACCAAACACCAAACAAAACCAGGGACGCTAGACGCTAAAGGAAAACTCAGTGTTACCAATACAAAACGTAAAACGTCAATCAAAAAGGCGAATTATAGCGAGTAACTATATTTATCCAGATTACTCGTACCAGAACTGGCTACTCAATCCATATTTAATCAGAAATGGAGGGTATTTGATTTAAATTTGCTTGAATTCGTTTTATTAAAGTTTTATAGTTTAGTTGAAGTTAAAATGTGAGGGCTTAATGTGCTCAACTGCAGTTTAATCTCTAAAAAGCAAAAATGCCAAGTTAAGAATCTGCGTTTAATGTAAAACCGGAGTTTAACTGTTACCGCCATTTAGAGTATAATTTAAACTACAATAATTCTTAGTTTATGTCCCATATATCAGCTGTTTTTTTTTGGATGGTTTTTAATAAAAATAAAAAATACAACAAAATTATTAAAAATATTGGATATATTTTTGGAGATCTTCTTAGCGACGATCAAGATGTAATGAATAGTATTGCTGTCCCATGACGACTGAATATAATAAGTAATTACTTAAAATAATAGCCCATATTGATTACTGGGTGCCCAGAAAGAGATTTTTTTTTATATTTAGATTTTTTTTTCCTCCCCCGAGGAGCCTAGAGACCTTGTCGTTGGTGGGGGCTCAGTAGCCGCATATGCGGCGAAGCTAAGGACAGCTCAAAAACAGACCCAACCCAAGGTTTAAAGTGATCCGTGTCGATGGGTGCTTGGCGGTAGGGGATGCACCGTCTCAAAGGGAGCCTCTGGAAAACCGGGCGAAATCCCAGAGTAGCCAGCCTTACTCCGGTGCAGGGGGCTTCGCAGGAGTGGACTATTTACTTTCCCCTTACCCGAGGGAACTATATGGACCATAAGGATACACCCAAAACCAATGAAAGTAGGGAGTCAGACTCTGACTTACATACTCTGAACTTAACTGTCAAAGAGGTGGTAATAACAGACTCTGACAGCTCCAACCTGTTTCAACAGAAGTCTCCACATCCAAAGCATCAGCGGATGGAAATAAAGACGCTGATCAACTTTCGAAGGGGATACAAAGTTTCGGACTCGAGCGAAAAATACTTTCTGGGGCTCTAAAGAAAAGACTCATGAAAGAAAAGAAGATAGCTGCAGGGACTTGGACTAGAGAAAACCCCATAAAAGCAGAAGGTGGCGAATAAAGAAAAAGAAGATGGAGGGTACTAAAAGACCTCGAGCTGAATCTCAGACACCACCCAAAAACACCGACGCTAAAAAACCCAGGACGCCATCCGGACACAACACTGGATCAGGCTCAAGCCCACCTGATTCAAAACTCTCTAGCGGAAGCGATATACACTGCTCCTTCAGCCAGTGTCAGTCCTCCACAGTTCATCAGAACGTCATATAGCGTAGAAATCCTTTGGATGACCTGCGCTAATCTACAAACGGCAGAATGGCTCAGGAGAAGCGTAGAAGCCCTTGGGCAACTCTGGGAGGGCGCAAAACTTAGGGTTGTAGACCCTAAGGATCTCTCAGTACCGCCGAGGATTCGTGTTTATACCCGAGCCAGAATCGATCACTGCAGAATAGAGACGGAATGTTAAATCCTGGCCTTCTCTATTGACGAAAAGTCCTTCAAAGCCCTGGAGGGGGCCCAGTGTAAAGGGTTCTACAAACTGGGACTTGTGACCTTCAGGGTTATTGGAAAGAAGAACAACAATGATCCGGGCCTCGGCAGTCCTTACAGTTGCTATGAGGGACGCAGAAATTGCGCTGATACAGGAACCGTGAATTAGACACGGGAAAATCACAGGTGTGAGTGGAATCGATGGGGCACTGATTTATAGTAGATCCATCGACACGCCTCGGACCTATATACAAATTTAAAAAAATATATTAATATACTGCCGTTAACTCTCTTGTTCTAGGGACCTGACGGCAGCCAAAATCAGGATCATTGAGGGTACCGGGCCAAGGGATATTATAATCGGATCGGCCTACCTGCCATACGATGATCCTGAGTCAACACCAACCAGGAGTATGGAAGAGCTGGTGAGATACTGTAGGCGAAATAGGACTCAGTTGATCATCGGCTGCGATACGAACGCACACCACACAACTTGGGGAAGTGCCAACACCAACAATAGAGGTGAGTCATTACTACAATATATTATGGCAAATAACTTAGATATAATTAATGTAGGGAGCAAACCTACCTTTATTAACACTGTTAGGAAGGAGGTTAGGAAAAAACTGCTACTACCTATCGAAATCGTCGGAAGACGGACTGGGAAGCATATGCAGACGACCTAGAGCATAGACTTCCGCTAATCAGGATGATGATAAGGAACACGGGAAACTTAGAGCTGGTTGTGGAGCAATTCAATTACGCAATCATCACTGCCTTCTCCAAGACAACTGCCCTCTTACAACAAGGAAATCCACCAGGAATGTGCCCTGGTGTGAGGAACTTGCGAAGTGAAGAAGGCAGGTTAGAAAAGACTTTTAACAAAGCAAAAAGAAATGATCAGTGGGAGGTATATAGAACTATACTGACCAGGTTCAACAAAGAGCTGAGGGGAGCCAAGAGAAGGTCGTGGAGAAAGTACTGTGAGGAGATAGAGAGCACTCAAGAATGTGCTAGACTTCAAAGAATTCTCTCAAGAGGCCCCCAAATCCCAATAAATTCGCGAAAGAATGATCTTAGCGAATATATCAGTACGGGAGAGGAAACGGCTAAGGAACTCCTAAAGGTTCACTTTCCCGGCTCACAGATAGTAGATCATGCTCAAGGGGGATGAAATGAGCCAGAACCTCGAAGAGCGTCCAGGCAAGACTGACAGACTTCGAAGGAAGTGATTAACTATCAGAGAATCGAATGGGCAATAAACACATTCGAACCATACAAATCCCCGGGAATGGACAGGATTTACCCTATAATGTTACAGAAAGGAACTGAACTAATGTACAAGATACTCTGGAGCATTCTAAGAGGCAGCCTAGCTCTTGGATATATACCAAAAACCTGGAGACACATTAGGGTAACGTTTATACCGAAACCTGGGAAAATACGGGATACGGCATACTCCCTAAGACCCACAAGTTCTATGTCCTTTGAACTTAAGACACTTGAAAAACTTGTGGACAGGCATATTACGGACGGACGGCCTACTCAGGCCGATCACGGATGGTGGACACTGTGCACTCGGATGATGACATAGTCATACGAGGTTAAGTATCTAGGGGTAACATTGGATTCGAGACTTACCTGGAACCGAGATCTGGAAAATATCACCAAAAAAGTGGTGGCATCACTCATGATTACCAGACGCTTACACGGGAAACAATGGGGATTAAGCCCAGACATGATGTATTGGACATACAAAATGGTGGTAAAACCTATCATAACATACGCCTCTCTGGTGTGGTGGCCCAAGACACAACAGACAAGCGCTATTTCACAACTTGGCAAGGTACAAAGACAAGCCTGTCTAGGAATGATGGGGGCAATGTGGACCACTCCAACTGCGGCCATGGAGACCCTCCTGGAACTCCCGCCTCTACACTTTGTGATAAGGGGGAAGGCCATGCTGGGGGTACATAGACTGCAGCAAACAATCACCGCAACCAGAAGGATGGGACACATGACAATCGCTGATCTGGGGGGGGGGGGGGGGGAAGAGATGTTATGAAAACGGACCATATGCAAAAGCGGTACTGTTTTAATAGATCATTGGAGGTGAACTTTTCAAGTAGAACCGAATGGGAAAATAGACCAACAGCTATCAGGAGGCAGGACCAAACCTGGTTTACAGACGGGTCAAAAACTGCAGCTGGTACTGGATCAGGAGTCTATTCTGCTAGTCAAAGTCAGAGCAAATACGATGTACTGGGTATGTATGCTTCTGTTTTCCAAGCAGAGATATACGCCATTCTTCAGTGCGCCATAGAGAGTAATAGGAAGGCCACAAACAATCGGCGGATCCTAATATTGTCGGACAGTCAAGCTTCACTAAGAGCACTACTGAGCCAAGAAGTGTCATCAAGACTGGTGTTAGAATGCTTTGAAGAACTACAAACCCTGGCAGACCGGAATATGGTAAGACTAATGTGGGTGCCAGGACACAGAGGGATCGAAGGCAATGAAAAAGCTGATGAACTCGCCAGGAGAGGATCAGAAACAAAACTAATCGGCCCAGAACCGGCTCTGGGAATATTAAAAGGTATGACCTGGAGCCACATCAATAACTGGGTTCGAAAAGAACATCGACGTTCCTGGACAGAAATCCCCAAGCAAAACCATGGAAAGGAATTTATAGGCCTACCATGTAAAGAAAGGATCGAAAAACTGCCTTTGCCTGTCACATGCGTGCGGCCCGGGTTCGATTCCCGTTGGTGGCAAGACCAATGAATAAAGAAGAGTAGCCAGACACCTTTTTAAAGGTTATGCTTGTAAAAGATTTTTCTTCTTCATGATGGGCATGCCTTGGGTTAGTTTTTGTTGGTTGCGCCGCCGTAGCGAGAAGCGAGCGGAGGGTCATGCGTGAAGTGAAAGATTTTAATATTTCTGACGCACTCCGTCGGGAAGGATTTTAGACCGGCGCGACCTAGCCGCGAATCATAAAATTGATTCAAGTTGCGGGCGCATCACATTGTTAATCTTTGACAAGGGAAGGGAGTTGTTGACAAACACTACTGTCAAAGTGACCGTGAACAAACACCATATATTTATGGTTCAGAGAATTGTTTACACATGCATCTAGCGTTCCCACTAAATTTTCGATGCGAAAGCTGTGGACATGCGTAATGGCGAAATAAGAATTGGTACTATCAGACACATTCGTGTTTTGCACTAGCGTCTTCAGACAGCGGCCTGGTTTCAACTTTTCTGGTGACCTTCGGTGACATTTGCCGAATGTCGACAATAAATAAGTTTTCGCATGGCGCTGCGCTCACCTTGTTCGCTCGGAGGCGCAACCAAATAAAACTAACTCAAAATCAAGGAAAAAAGCGTTTATCAAACATAACTTTAAAAACATAGCTTGGTACTAACGGAGATCGAACCAGCCACCTTCGCATCACAAACGCACTATCTAACCACTGAGCTAGCAGACCGTTGTAAGCAATTGGGTAATTCTGCCGATTTGGTCTACGTCGGGTCCCGTCATGGAAGTTAGTTGACAACAGACCGTTGTCGGAAGATGCTACTGTGTTTCCTCTCTGGCATTATTATGGCTTTGCGCGGACCTCCGACCGAAACTAACTAGTGATGGGCTTATTCGAATGAAAAATAACCTGTTATCCGGTTATTAAAATAACCTGTATTATTCGGTTTTCATTCCACAAGTATTCGAATGAAAAATAACCTGAACCGTACGAATTCAAATACGAACACGAAGGAACAAACCTCGCTGTCGCGTCACGTCGATCCGTCGCGTCGAATGATCAACGAACAAGGAGCGGTTTTAATTTAGTTATGAGTTATGAAGCAAGTTTCGATGTTTTAGCTCGAATAAAAGATGAGTTTTAAAATTTCAAATGTACCGGTAGGATGTGGAATTGTGGAATGTGAAAGCCGAACTTGGGGGTTGAAAACTAGCGAATATTAAGTTAAGATTACATAATTTACTTTTATTGCGTACCTAACATAAAAAAATATCCAATTTTCGGCGCGTGAACGCCTAAAAAGTGCAAATACAGCAATCTGTTGACATCTTCAAAGAATCAAAATAAAAGGCGGTCGCTTTTGATCCGGCCGGCCGGCCGATATTTTTTGTTGCGATTAACAAACAGCCCCACATATTTCTTATTTCTTTCATACACTTCTTCGAATACGGCCTGCTTTGCAATACATAACACCAATTATCACCTAATGTTTGTTTAGTTTTTAGGTTATATATTGGAATTCAGAATGTAGGAGCATACATAAGTCGTAATATAACTATAACAATATAATATGCACTATTAATTATTAATATTATTAATACTATAAATACATCGCTAGAGAGAAATACTTTTTTGCAAAGTAGATTTTTAATAATTATGTTCATTACATGTAATCAACACATCCAAGAATCATATTTTGGAGTTTAAGTATTTTTGATTGAAAAACGTAAAATGCTGTTTGTTATATTATGTTCAATAATATTCCGTAATCAATAATTTACTCGTAATACTCGTATTCTATTGTTATTTACTTATTTATTAAGCCATGCTTATAAGACAATTACAGCTGTTACGAGTTACGAATAAGATGCCGATGACGCTGAACCTCCTTCCTAACCGGCTGCGATCGCTAACCTGAATTTATTCGAATGATTATTCAAATAATCATTCGGTTATTAATATTATTTGAATACAAATAATTCGGTTATCAAAATAATCCGGTTATGCCCATCACTAAAACTAACCTATGGCTTGCTCAAAATTAAGAAAAAAAATTAATTAAAAGCAAACAAAAGTTTAAACAAAGGAAACAACACATGTGTTGCGACCCGTGGAAACAGAACCCGCGGCGTTCAAATGACAAGCAGAACTAGTACACCACCGAGGCGTTGGAAGCATTTTGCTAGACAGTAAAGATATGGATAATTCCGATACATTCGACCATTATGTATGTACACGGCTTTCTCATCGAAGAGTTAGTAGGACCTCTAGATGCTTTTATTGCTTACAAGTGGTCTAGCTAGGGGTAACCCTAGATAGCAAACACTCATTTAACTAACACATTCAAAGCAAAATTAACATAGGCATTGCAGCAAAGCAAGCCTTTTATCCTCTAATTAACAAAAATAGTAAAATATCAATCAAAAAAAAAATTATTAATTTATATCCAAGTAATCAAGCCCAAAGTCCTTTATGGAGCTATTGCATACATACACACAAGTAAAACAAACAAGAAAAAACTTCAAGTTTTCCAAAACAAAACACTAAGCAAATCACTAACGCACAATGGTACCTTCGAAACACGAACATACACACAATCACACAAATACACTAATTACATCACTATTTGTCGGGGAAGACCGGCCAGATAGCGCAAGGCTCAAAAGCTTGCGGGAGCCACCGTAAGCATGCCACAAAAACAGATCAAAACCTCAAAAATAAAAAACAAAAAATATTACCAACACCTACTAACCCATTAAAAACTGTAGCTAACCACTACAGAAAAAAACCCAAAAAATATTCCTAACCCACTAACACAAATCAATACCATCTATAGAATAAGGTTATTCGTTCGTTCGTTCTGTTATAAGTGGGCTTCGCTGGACAGCATTCACCCAATGAGACCCCTGTCCGGGCTTAGCAAGAGCTGGAGCGACCTGGAAGGGATTGGTTACACCCTAACGGACAGAGATGCTACTCTTAGAACCTCCAGTATGTTGGGTATGTACTCCTGGAGGCTCAGACTTTTACTGCACGGCTTGTTTTAAGGTTCGAATACCACCGGCTGGACGCTAACAAACACCTAAATCTTGTACATGCACAGACAAAAATTACCCCACGGGAGCATCCAGCCCCCGGCGTGAATGGGGATTTTTTTCAGGCTGGGATGCCGGATTCTTCCTCGGGGAGAAAGAGGTCACTGAACCTTTGCCACGTGTCGCCCAATGGCCTGTGCCAATGGCCCTAAAAGAGCCGTCACAGAACGCGTGTACACTCGACCGGAACGGGAATCGGAATAAGGTTATAGATAACATCTACCAAAACACGCAATACACTCCGCATAACAACACCGAGGACATGAGGTCAACCCGCCAAGGAAGGATGATGTAAGAGTGACGTTGAGTCACTAGCATCAAGGGAAGACGGTGTTTTTTAGTGGGTATGCCCTGAGTGGAGAGTCCCACACTCCCCTCACCCGAGAAGGTTCATAAGAGAGAATTTTTACACCTCGCCAAAAAAAAGTGGTTTAGTACCTACCTCAGCGGTAGGATTTTCAAAGTTATGTTTTTGAAATTTGTGTTTGTTTTATTTGGTTGCGCCCCGAAGGGAGCGAAGCGCGCGGAAGGCCATTCGTGAAGTGAAAAATACAAATCTAAATTCATGCATTGTGTTAATCAACAATGTGACGCGCGCAACTCCAAATCACTTTGAAGTAGTCCGGGCAACGTCTTGTGACGCCAATTGTTAACACTACGGAAGCGGATTTATAGCTATTAGATCTTGGTTGTTAGTATAATAATTGTCAAAGATTTAATTGTTGCAATTATTGTCCCTGTTTTAACAATGGAATCCAAGGTATGTATCAGAGATAAAATAATATTTATTTACCTCTAGGATGTATGTCCTTATTAAGTTGAATCATTGTTTATTACAGTAAAAGACAATGGTTAAAGCTACCAGGAGATAGATATATCGACAAGAGGCTAGCGCCACGGATTCCACTTTGGCTCTGACATTGACTCGACTCTAACGAGCAGCGGTTATAAACCATAATGGGCGGGACACGGTCGTTTACTATTTTAGAACATGTAATATTTCACTCACGCGTGGCCCTCCGCTCGCGACGCTCGCTACGGGGGCTCAAGAAAAAGAAACTAACCCAAGGCATACCCAAAATTAATAAAAAAATACTTTTTACAAACATAACTTTAAAAAAGCTTTGCCAATGCCGGGAATCGAGCCCGCAGCGTCTCGTCGGAAACGCAGCATCCAACCACTGCACCACTAGAGCCGTTACAGAAAATTCGCTGGACCGTCAAGACATTCAAACAAACCCTCCAAATAGTAAACAATTCAAGCCCCGCCCACCCAACTGTCATCATGGGCTGTAACCGCGGCTCGCTAGAGGCAAATCTGACATTGTACGCATGCGCATATCAACAGCTGATCCGTCAGCCTGGGTATTATTATGCCTTTGCATGGCCCTCCGCTCGCTTCGCTCGCTACGGGGGCTCAAGAAAAGAAAACTAACCACGTGCTAACCCAAAATTAAAAAAAGAAGGTAAATTAATAAAAAATTATAAACAAAACATATGTCGCGACCGACGGGAATCGGACTCGCAGCGCACGAATGACAGGCAAGCACCCTCCCCTACACTACCGAGGCGTTGTAGAAATTTTGCTAGAACGTAGAGACATGCCTGATAAATGCCAATGACAAAAACAATTGATAGGCGCATGCGTACAATGTCAGAGCCAAAGTGGAATCCGTGGCGCTAGCCGCTATAGGTCACCGATCTCCATATAATAGGTACATCGGCCTTAGTACAATATCATATCTAGTACAATTAAGTGTCAGTGTCAGTCCAATTTTTTAAAGCCAGTAACCAGGTACAGCCCTGGTTCCGAGTGCCGAGTGGTTCCAAGTTCCACCAATTCGCAATAATCGCAATTCGCATCCCTTGGCAACTTCATCAAAATCAAAACAAATTTTAATTTTGTCTATTACTTTATCATTATTTAATTTCCTGAGTAAATATTTCCCAAGATGTCTTTACTGCTTAGGTATACAATAAACCAATATATTTTTGAGGTTTGTACGGTCAAAATTTGATTTTATACTAATATTATATAATATATTTTCAGATTAGCCGGAAGACGACTGGGTTCTCAATTTCTGAAACAGGATAGTGGTAAATTATTAAATTATGTGAGGCCCGTTACCATGAAATGTACCCCGGCTGTGGCAGAAAAGCAAGAAAGTCACGATGAGCGTAACATGAGACTGGGTCGACCGCAATCACCTCATTTGACTATTTACAAACCCCAGTTGACTGCAATGCTGTCCATTTCCCATAGAATAACAGGTTAGTTTCTGAAATTCAAGAGAATATCAAATTTAATAAGTACCTATATTGTTTAGCAGTAATCAGGGTAGCATTCAGATAATTAAATTTTTGGGAAATGTACACCCTACTTCAGCTGCCCTTGAAAATCAAGTTCAAAGCACCAGTTCTATAGATTTTTATTCCATCCTTGTATCATAATATTGTCCTAAACAAACAATACTAGTGCGTTTCTTAAGAAATTGTAGTTCATTGCTTCATCAGGGGTTATGAATGAATGGCCAAATCATGTTTCCTCTCCGTGTTTGGGGACGTTAGTGTATTGCATATACATTTCCTATACAACACTACACAAAACCTTACAAACACAACAAGAAATGGCATAATTTATTTGCTTCTAAAATCGAACAATTGAAATTGAATTTCTTAGTTTTAAGTTTATAATGGGTGTTTATTTGATATGACAGTGTCCTTGATACTCCACTTCAAACCTTAGATTGAGGAACACGAAGTCATACTTCAGAAAATAAATATTCATTCAGACAGTACATATAGAGTAAACTATGTACTTGGCTGTAGTTATGTAAAAACAAAAAAAAAACTATACAGCAAACTGAGCAAACAGACAATCTAATAGTACTAATGACTTTACAATGAACAGCCACCTTAACTTGAAAAAAATCTATCATAATTTCTGAGCATTCTATGTTTACCTATAAACAGCATAGTTCATATGATGCACAATGCCTAGTTATTCTAGAAAAGAATCGGTAGGTGATCTTCTCAAAGAACTCGGTACATTGTATCAAATTGTTAACTAATTATATTTTTAGATTCAATTCCAGATTATATAATATGTCACAGTTTAGTTTCATAAGATGCCAATACAGGGCTTCCTTATAGATATTTGTATACAAGTTTGATTGAATTTTAAAAAGGAACTAGCAATTTGACAGTATTCAGTTTAATATACTGGGAATTACTACAAATTTCAGTATGGTGTGGTTCATTCATAATTATTTTCATTTCAGAAGCCATAATTTTTAATGGTATTTGGTTTATTGCTAATGTTTAAAGGCAAGCTCCATATGATTGAATTGTGTCCAGGTTTCTGCCTTGTTATCCAGATTGTCATTCAATTCAATTCTATAAAGTCAAACAAAGACACTAAAATAAAAGTATCTTGACTTAATTTTGTTTATGATAAAAACTATAAGTAAAAGTAATTAGCTTCGAGAACACCATGCAATGGTATTCAGATATTTTATTTGCTTAAATGGTACTTTTACTTATACTAACAATATTATTCTTTTATAGGGATGATATTGTCTGCATATACGATTGCATTCAGTATGGCTGCGATATATCTTGAATGCCCCCTCGAGTATTACATCGAGCAACTCAGGTGTGCCGAAGTCGGTGCTGGCACTATTTTTGGACTGAAATTCTTGATAGCATTTCCTCTCACTTATCACTTTTGGAATGGAATTCGCCATTTATTATGGGACACCGGTAGATTCTTAACCATTAGGGAAGTTTATATAACAGGCTATGCAATGGTCGCCCTTGCTATAGCAACAGCTGTCGTTCTTTCTGGAATGTCTTTTTGAACTAAATTATGTTGTTAAATGAGAATGTGAATTGTTTGTATTTCTTAAATATATAATATATTACATAACTATTAGGTATTGTTTCGAATTTTTCCTGTGATTTATATGTGAAATATATTATTTATTCATATTGTTATATATGATTATTATATTGATATAAGTAAAATGTTCCAATAGCCTTTTAAGATCCTTTACAGACATATGCTATATTAGTCGCTTCTGATTGATGGATTAACATCACTTTCACTTTATCTATGGTGGACTCAGTTCATTCTAGCAAGTCTCCGCTCGGTTCGCTCTCTACGGGGGCTCAGTCAACAAGCGCTAACTAAAATGAACCGAAAGCTAGTCCAAAATTAAGAAAAAAAGGTAAATTAATAAAAAACCTCGGGAATAACAGGCAATCACTCTGCCTACTAGGCCACCGAGACGTTGTAGAAACTTTGCTAGAATGTAGAGACATGGATGAACGTCAAACAATATAACTTTAATTTTTAAACAAGCAACTCTGATTAAACATGGTTTGTATATGATTATGCTATATTAGTATTAAATAATTTTGGGGCATCGACCCCTTTGACCATATCAGGTACGCCAAACTACTACACATAAAAAACCGCTCAGAGCAATAATTTGCTACTTATGGCAAAAATCTTGATTTTAGTAAATTCTAGAAAATTTTAGGTCATTTTGAGACATTGACTGCTTTGACCACATCAGTTACGCCAAACTAATACAGTTTTTAAA
>MU183101.1:132822-160011 GCA_016904865.1 Pissodes strobi
CTACCCAATATAGAGTACAATTGTGTCAAAGCTCCTTTAATTTTCGTTCTCAAGGATTTAACGTGGCTGACCCATAGCATTTTCTGATCAAATATAATACCCAGATATTTGGTTTCTTTATTCCATATTATAGCTTCCCCATAGATTCTCAAATTGGGTCCTTTTGCAATCATTCTCTTTTGAAAGAAGACTACCTTTGTCTTAACTGGATTTAATTTTATCTTATTCAGAGTGGTCCAGTATTCAAAATTGTTCAGTTCTTTCTGCAATTCCCTCGTTATTATCTCGCCATTTCTACTTCTACACATGAATACGGTGTCATCTGCGTATAGTCCACAAAAGATGGGTGTGGATCCTTTAAAATCACTAGTGAAGACGTTGCAGAATATGGGGCCGAGCACGGATCCTTGTGGGACCCCAGCCATAAACGGTCTAAAAGTTGATAATTCAGAGCCAAATCTTACACAGAATTTTCCGCCATGCAAATAATCAGGCTGCGCCACATAATAGAACTTTTAATTTGTTTAAGTTTAAGTGCTAACCCTTGATGCCACAAGACGTCAAAGGCTTTTTCAACATCCAATAACACTGATCCCACTGTCATGCCAAGGCTAAATGACTCAGCTATATGTTCTGCAAGTGAATCCAAATTGATGTTCTGGTATTATTCCCAGTTCCTCTATTTCCTCTGTTTTATAAGTATCTTCCTTAATACTTACTCTGGAAAGGTTATATCCAATTACCGGCAGCATGCTGATTGGGATTGGACGGTAATTTGATGGAAAAGTGTACACCTTTCCCGGTTTCTTCAAAGTGAACATACATGACTTCTTCCAGATTTCAGGAAAATGACAGAACCTCATAACTGCATTTGCCATCTGTACAATGAATGCATAACCCTTCTTTGGCAACTCTCTAATCATTTTATTATTGACCCCGTCTAGTCCTGGAGTTTTCTTCAATTTTTAATGCTTTAGCATGCTCTTTACCTCAGCGGATGTTTCGAAGTCTGTGACCTTTACCATACCCCTCTGGGCCAGATTTTCCTCATATTCCCGATTTGCAGCAATGAGGTCATTGAATATCATTGAATAGAGCGGAAAAACATGGAAATGTAAAAGTCAATTGATATTAGTTTTGAAATAAGCTCAGGAAAGAAATAAAACGATTTTTCAATATGTTCTTTCGGATATCTCCGAATTTTAAAGCTTTCTAAACGGCATATTATTAGGCGCATAAGGATTGTACGAATATCACGGTGATGACTCTAAAGGACCTTAAAATGCTTATTAGACACCTAAATGCGCAATTTTGCTCTAATTTAACCGACACTGTATCCCTACTCTTCGAGTTCCCCATACATAGACTCGAATTCGAGCCACCCTGTACATCAAGCTATTATTGATAACAAATATGTGGTTTTCACTGAAGAGGTATTCACTTTTCTAACTTTCAGTATAGTTATTTTCATAAAATAAAAGTCAAACATATAATATTATATACAAAAAAATGTATCCTATAACCCATGTATAAAGTAAAATTTAACTAGTCTGAGTACCATTTTAACTAAAGCAAAAAAAAATTTATTAAAGGAGACAAAAATCAGTTTTAAACCTAAACAAAAAACGGTACTCTAAGTTAATAATAATAATAATCTTTATTAAGCATAAAAGCTTCATATTAAACACAATAGGTGAAATAACACACTAATAAAACAATAAAACACATATTTTAAAATTACAAGAAATTAAAAATATAAAAACATTATCAATAAAATAAAGATAAAAATAAACACATAAATTTGTATAAATAAAACTTACATAACTAAAACATGGAACATATCAATAAAATAAAGATAAAAATAAACACATACATTTCTATAAATAAAACTTACATAACTAAGACATGGAACATATCAATAGAATAAAGATAAAAATAAACACATAAATTTGTATAAATAAAACGTACATAACTAAGACGATAACAAGTGTGCCTTAACCAATTTTTTAAAAATATTAATATTATTATAGTTCTTTAGAGTCTTGGGTAAACAAATAAAATCATAAGGGCCCCGATGCAAAACAGAGTTCAACATTTGACTGGTTCTACATTTCCCGGACAATACAAAATCGTTACAGTTTCTAGTACCAATAGTACCATAACTATGTACATCCTTCAAAAATTTAACTTTATCATAGATATATTTTGACAATAATTGATTTTTAATCTTGAAGAAAAATACATAGACACTAAACATTATTTGACCGATAATAAACCATCACATTTATCATAACTGATACTGGCGTGTATTTATTGCATTTCAATATGGTTCGCATGGTTCTATTTTGGATTAGTTGCAATTGATGAACATTAAAAGATGGTAAATTATACAAAAGTGTTAAACAGAACTGAAGATTAACATGAATTCTAACCTGTACGCCACTGAATGTTGCATAAAAACTCTATCTATAAGTGGCAATGTTGACATTTTCGATAAGCACAACAGAGCTACGAGGGGTGGCCAAAAAGCGCACATTTTCGCGGAACCTCCCCCGAATTACAACAGAACCAGACACCTCGGGCACTGCCAGCTGAAAAATGCCAGAAAGATAATTTCTGATCTTGTCTCCATGCGCCAGTTTTCATACATTTTGAATTAATTGCGTGATATATCAAAAACTATTGCAATTAGAAAAAGTATAAGTATGCCACTGAATTCTAGGTAAAATAAATCTATTATTTCTTTAGTAAGTTAAAGCACAACGAAGCTATGAGGAGTGGCTAAAAAGTGCAAAATTGTATTATCTCATTTTATTGAAAACTCTGTTAGAACTTTGTGGTTTACGACCATTTAAGCATTGATACCGGTCGGTATGTTTTTGAATAAGTTTGCGAGACCGGTTGAGGAGGCCTCTTTACCTTTGAGAAACAAAATTGTGACTGAGTGAGGTATAAGAAGAGAATGGTTTAGCAAAGAATTTCGTAATAAATATGGGAAAAACATTATAATTTCTGGCCGATTTATTAAGTTCTACCGAAGGAATATGGGTATGGATCCAATTCAGTCACCTCCTCATAGAACTTCCACGCTAGCCTTTTAGATTTTCAATTTCCTCATTGTGCTGCGTGAGTTTGATTATATATGTAGTCCAGTCCTGGTCGAGTTTTGTTTTGTTAAATAGCCTTGTCACTTCACCTCTAAAAGGGCTTCCATTTGCTCGTTCTTCCATATCGTTTCGTTATTTTGTTGCCATCTTTTTCAGGATTATTGCCCTGCTTACGAGCTCCACTGATCTCTCATAAAGGACCAAAAAAGTTACTTGTAATCGTAAGCCCCCGAGTCAAAATATGTGGCTGACGAAATATTAGAGTGCTTCGCTTTTCCCCTACCACTGTGAACTTAATCCAATAGAATCAATTTGCACTAAAGTTAAAGGCTTTTAAAATGAAAAACGTAAAAGTATTTTTCAAGATGTGTTAAAGCAAGTCGATGTAGAGCAAGTAAAGAAGAGGAAATAATGTGAGAACTTGATGGTATGCTATAGGTGAGACTATAGAGCGGCTAATTAATCCTCTGGATACCAATGACGACAGTATTACCGGCTTTCGAAATATATGATTTTCTTAAATCAACTTTGAGCGTCTATAGAAGCCATAAATCATGCTATAAAAACTGATAATTTCAGGATTTATAGTCATTCCTGCTCTATTGACTAATGAAAATCGCATTTTCCTATCTTAGTTGGGTATATTTTTGAATCGCGACTGTTTGAAGGTCTGCAATTTTGAACTTTAGTCAGCAAGTTAATTAGTAAACACATTTTCATTGTCTTTAAAATGTTTTGATTTTTTGAAGGAAGGTAACAACAATTTTATCGATCGATTAAATCGATGTTTTAATTTTCCGGGAAAAATTAAGTTTTTTTGTACCGATACTGATACTTTCGAACCTGCTGAATTCGAAAATAATCACCGTTTTCTATTCGCTCTGTGCGTCAGGGTAGTGAGGGAAATGACGAACGATCGTGCGCGCGAGTCGGAGAAATGTAGAACTTTATTTAGCTACCATACTGGACAAATACACAACGTGGAATACATCGAAATCATTGATATAATGGGTTATCTTAGATGCTGTGTCCAAAATTGGTCGAATAATACGAAAAATTGTCAGTATAAATTTTACTGTTGTCCAACAGCTAAGCATAAATTAGCTGAAAACAGAAAGTGGATTGACGCCGTAAGAAAACAAAAGTCAGTATCATAACTTATGATTATGTCCATTGCACTAATAATCCTGAAATAGTATATTGTGCAACAAGTGTTGAAAATCACTTTTCACATGCGTTGCATACTATAATTTTTTTACGACTGCAAAAAATATTGATATTATATAATATTAATTTATTATAATATAATATATCAAGCATCTTGTCTTTAAATTAAAATTTATAGTTTACAAAGACCATACAAGCACTTGAGATGCCAGGGCTGCGACAACGCCCTACCCGGGGCGTCCGTTTAGGGTTTCGTTCCTCATTCTAGGGTTTCGCCCTTAATTTTTGTAGTTATTCTTTTCATATCTTTGGAAAAAGGCGTCATTCACCGGCGGTCGCCTCTTATGGTTTGCCTTCCCTCGGAGGACCCTTTTTTACATATTCGGAAAAGGAAGCATCCGGGGGGAAGCGCTAAATTGGGGCTCCTTGAGGCCCAAAGCCCTGAAATTGGGCCTCTGCTACGGGGCCCATTTTTCACAGATTTTAAAATGGGGCCCTCGGGGGCCAAGCTTTTGAATGGGTCCCCCGGTGTGGGAGCGTCATATTTGACCCAGTTGGAAAAGGGGCTCCTCCTGGGGCGAATCCCTAAAATGAGGTTTCAGGGGGGAATAGGGTCTATGGTACGGGAGTCCCATTTTTTGCAGATTTAAGAATGGAGTCTCCAGGCCCCAAACTTTAAAAGAGGGCCCCTGGTATGAAAGTTCCATTTTCTACAGATTTGCAAAAAGGGGCTCCTGAAGCCCTAAAATTGGGCCCACTTTTCTAGAGATCTGAGAATTGGTCCTCTGAGGGCAAAGCTCTAAAACGGAGACGAAGCCCTTTAATCTAAATACCCGACTAAGCGTGTGAAATGTCCCCAGTTTTCAAGAGCAGTTAGTGCGTTTTTGTCTATTTTCAGGGCAGTCGCAGAAAAAATATATTTAATAACTTTTTATTTATTTATTTATTTATTTATTCATTTACTTCCATTGACATGATCACATATGTTGGAATTGTCAAATACAAATTTAAAAATACATTAAAAACAAGATACAAATGATTAAAATCTAAACACTATAACTAAGCAAAATTTCATTAAATAAAAGCGTGTGAAAAAAATTCAGTCAATGAATAAAAGGGGTTCTCAGCTAATATGGACTTAAGTTTCCTCTTATAGAGGTGGAGAATCCGAATATCCTTAATATTTGAAGGCAAGTGGTTATAAATTTTAAGGGAAGTGATCCCAGGTCCCTCCTGCACCTGGGTCAACCGGACACCAGGAATGAAAAGCCTTTCAGCATTTCTTGTCATGTAACGATTAATAACCCCGCACTTCGGGAATTCATTAAGATGTTTAAATACATAACAAGCACATTCAAAAGTGTATAAACCAATAACGGTGAGAATTCGTTCTGATTTAAAAGTTTGGCGACAGGAGGCTCTGAATGGTAAGCGGAACATAGTTCTTATTATTCTCTTTTGGCTTATCAAAACTTTATTTATGTTACTAGAGTTACCCCATGCCAACAGTCCATAAGACAAGACCGATTGAATGGTAGCATAATAGAACATCTTAAGGATAGGTTTCTCCACAAAATCTCTCAACTGCAGTACAGCATAGTTCCTGGATGACAATTTATTACAGGTGTTATGGATTTGACCAGTCCATGAGAGATGAGAGTCGACCGCAATGCCCAAGAAGGTTACGTCCTCACGCTGTACAAGATTTGATGACCCGTCTCTGACAAGCAGACTCCTGTCCTGGGTCACCCTGATAGGGGTGAAAACAAGAAAGTTAGTTTTCGCGGTGTTCAGGCAAAGGCCATTTCCCACGCACCACGCAGCAATATCTCTCACACACCTGTTCGCCTTGGTGCAAAGACTCTCATAATCACTCCCCTCGACAACTGCCGACGTGTCATCCGCAAAGAGAGTTATATATCTATCGCCGGCCAGCAGAGGTAGGTCGTTTATAAACATAAGGAACAAGATTGGCCCCAGTACACTGCCCTGGGGAACGCCCGTGCTAACATTTGCCCAATCAGATACAGTCAGTCCACCATCACCCAACAATTTCACGGCTTGACTCCTACCTGAAAGGTAGGTCTTTATCCAGTCATATGCCGGCCCCCTAATACCATAATACGCCAGTTTATCCAATAGTGTCGCATGATTTATGGTATCGAAGGCCTTTGTGAAGTCATAGAAAATCCCAACAGATTTCAGCCCCTCGTTGAAATTACCCAGGATCTTCAGGTAAAATGATAATATGGCGTCAGTAGTTGATCGTCCAACTCTGAACCCGAACTGCCTGCAGGTCAATATGTGGAAGGACTCCAAAAAACCCACCAATCTTCCCCGAAAAGCCCTTTCACCGCAGTCGGGTCACCTTTCTTATAAACTGGTACTATGATCGCCCTTTTCAAGGCATCCGGGAAGTAGCCATGTTCGAAGGAACAATTTATAAGGTAGGTCAGAGGAGCCAGAATCTCTCCCGCACAGTAACTCCTAAGGTTGCAGGGAACCTCGTCGACACCGCAAGAGTTCTTAATGGCCACAGACCTGAGAATAGTCAAAACTTCATTCTTGGTTAGAGGTGTCAAAAAAATCGTATGGCAGTTGGCACTGTTGGGTAAGGTTGTACTACCACTTCGCTCTGTACCACACACATCACGCTTTGCACCATTCAAGAGTTGGTCCACCGATTCGATGAAGAAAGTGTTGAAGGCATCAGCGATCTCATTCTGTCCCGTCACTTCCTTACCACAGTGCACAATACGATCGGGAATTGATTTTTTTTTAAGTTTCATGCTAGTGAGTGAGTTTATAACGTCCCACGCACATTTACTAATATTAGGTGAAGTTAGCAGTTCATTAGAGTAATAAGCCTTTTTTGCGACCATAATATTTTTTTTATGTAACTTAGTACTGTCCTTGTAAAGAGTTTTAAGGTTTTCATTATTATTTGAGTATCTTACTTGTCTGTGAAGCTGCCTCAGCTCAACACCCTCACTGATAAGTTCAGGATCCATATCCTGACATGACATGACATGTCAAACAAACTGTAAAAAGTTGAAAAAAAGTAAGTGAATTTATGCTCTAGATCTAGATGATGCAATTTAGGTAGCCACTGTTCCTTTGAAAGCAAGTAAATAATGGTATTTTTATTTTCTCGAGAAAAAAATCTCTTCCTAGAGGGGGGCGCTGTGCTGTCAGCACACTCACCGGGCTCAAAGTACAAAACCTGGGCTCTGTGGTCAGAGAAAATTAAATCTAGGGTTATAGCCATGGTAAAAGGTGCATTTGTAAATACATTATCGATCAGGCTGCAGGACTGACCTGTGACTCTAGAAGGTTCAAAAAACGATTGCACAAGTCCATATGAACCGAAAATATTTTTAACATTTAAAACTTCATGACTATTACACTTAAAATCACAGTTAAAATCACCACAAATAAATAAAAATACATTACGCTTACAAAAATGAACTAACATTTTGTCCAAGGCCATATAAAATTCATCAAGGTCAGTTCCAGGGGCTCGATATACACAACAAACTAAAATTCGTGTGTCGGTCGAAGTTTGCAACAGTGCTGCGGTGTACTCAATTTTTTTTTCAATCGCCGGAACATCATCCAAAACAACGGGGTTGAACTTAGCAAAATTTTCACGCACCAGTACAGTCACGCCACCCGCGCGTGATTCCTGTCTGCAGTAGTATGATGCTAGGTCATAATTGTTTATTTTAAAGCACGAGGCTTCATTATTTGACAACTATGTCTCCATAACACACAACACTTCTGGGTATCCCTCATAATGTAGAAAGAGCTCGAGTTCTGAGGATTTCAGACGAAGACTTCTCGCGTTTAGATTTACCAGCCGAGCTCTAGTATTAGTTGTTTTTTGGGTAAGACTTTCACCATCCTGCCAGTTTGAAAAAATAAATTATTGTAAATCGTCTTCATTCATTCTCATATTCCCATGTTTACGCTTTCATAACCTACAAAGTTTTAGTATTATACTGAATACACACAAAATTGAATATCGAACTTACCTTTTTTTCAGTCGAATCCATAAATATTCTCATATGACGACAACGTATTATCTGCAGAAGTAATTATATTGCACTAAAATCAACAACTTTTCTTGAATTTTCACTCGTTTTCCATGTACATGATGTGTTACGTATAATCTAAGAAATTCGCCACATTTGTACCACCAAATGTCGTCGTGTATCGCACATAGCGAATAGAAACGGTTAGTTTTCGAAATATGAATTTTCAAAAAAGTTAGAACAGTTTTTTACAATTTTTAGCTCAACTTTGATCGCCTATAGAAAATACGAAATACGCTACAAGAACCTAATAATTACAAGGTTTATAGAGTAATTTCTACTCTATTGAATAGTGAAAACCGCAGTTTCCTGCCTCATTTTTGAATGGCTATTTTTTGAGGGTATGCAATTTTTAACTTTTTTCGTGGAGTTTTTCTGAAAAGCTGGAAATTCAGATCGACTAAAGAAAATCTGATAATTTTCTCGTCATTTACACCAGCAAGTTAGTTAGTAAACACATTTTCATTGATTTTAAAAAAAGTTAACGAAAATTTAATATCGGCAAAGCCATTTTTTATTCAGAATGCAAATAGAACTACTCAACCTTTTGGTACTCCGTGAATTTGACTTTATATGTAGTCCAGTCCTGGTTAAGTTTTGCTTTGTTAAATAGACTTGTCACTTCACCTCTAAGGGCTATTTGTTGCCTTGTTTTTCAGGATTATTGCCTTGCTTACGAGCTCCACGGACCTCTCATAAAGGACAAAAAAAGTTACTTGAAATCGTTATGTTAAATAAGCCCCCAAGTGAAAATATGTGGCTGACGAAATATTAGAGTGCTTCGTTTTCCCCTGACCACTGTGAACTTAATCCAATAGAATTAATTTGGACTCAAGTTAGAAGTTTTTAAAATGAAAGACGTTAAAAGAATTTTTCAAGATGCGTTAAAGCAAGTCGATGTAGAACAAGTGAGGAAGAGGAAATAATGATGATATGCTAGGTGAGACTATCAATAAAAAAAAAGGAATTTTTCTCAAGCAAAACTCAGACAATTTAAACTTGAGCTGGCATGGTTAAGTTGGGGTGATGTGCTAAGCTGAGTTAGTGAAAATCAAGCCTATGACATTTTCTTTGAGAAGTTCAATGCTGTCTTCAATTTAATATTTCCTCTAAAAACTGTAAAAAACAAGTAAATCACAAAACAAAGACCTGGATCACTCAAGGTATAAAAATTTCATCTAGTAACAAGAGAAATCTTTATAAAAAGATGCGATCTGGTGAGGTATCAACAGCCACATATAAAACTTACTCTAACATTTTAAAATTGGTAGTCAAACAAGCAAAAAATACTTTGATCAATGCTACATACAAAATTGAGATTGTCCGGCAAAAGCAATCTGGAGTCTGGTTAACAAGTATACAGGTAAAAAACATAAAAAAATAATCTTAAAATTAACGACCTTAAACAACAAAAAGAACAAACAGAGGTAGACATTTTGAATTCTATAAATAATTATTACATAAATGCATGTCCTGAACTAAACTTGAACTACACAATGCCAAATAAAATTAAAAATCATTCTAAAACTCTCTTTATGTATCCAGTTGTCTCTCATGAAATACAAAATATTATTTTAGAGCTAAAAAATAAAAAATCGGTTGGAATAGATCAAATTCCCATCCATGTATTAAAGTATGTCTCAGCCGAAATCACAACTACTCTAACACACATATCAAATCTAATGCTAGGTACTTTTCCAAATGAATTAAAATTAACACTCATTAAACCCATATATAAAAAAGGTGATAAGAACTTAATAAAAAATTATAGGACAATAGCTCCAGGCCCGGACTGGGCCATCGGGCGACCGGGCGATCGCCCGGTGGGCCGGTCCCAAAAAAGGGCCGGTCGCATTGCCAAAAAAAGCCTAACGAAAGAAACGTTAAAAAAATAAAAACTCAAAGCAACCACTATCCAGACGCTGGACTCTATGCTGTGTTTACCGCAGCAGTGTTACATGTCCCGCAAAGACCCATTTCATCTGGGTTGCCCTTTCTATTACATCCTTGACCTGTGTATGTTGTCTTATGTATTCGTTTGTCTTCCTATCTCTTAAAGAAATACCCATCATTGTCCTTTCAATACCTCTTTGTATTATTTTTAGTGTTTGTATTGTCTATTTTGTAACGGTCCACGTCTGGATATGTTTGGCCTTTTCTAATGAGTCACAGCCATCATCATTTGCTAGTAGTGTAAATTATTCTATAAAGCACGTATACACGAGATTAGATGAGCACGAGTTAAGCATCACCTGAGCATTGAATCCTATTTACTTTATAGTAAGAAAAAGGATATACATTGTTTATTTTCAACTGCGGTTTCCAAAAGAAGACAAAAAATTGAAGAAAATAGGTCAATGTTAGATAGAATTATTGAGACAATAAAATTAATAGGTAAAAGGGGTTTAAGTTACAGGGGAGATACTAAAAATGAGTCAGCATTTACTTTTTTAAAACAAAATATTAATCATGGTAATTTTCTAGATATTATTTTACTTCTTTCGAAATTTGATCCCATGTTGCGCACACATATTTAGAAATATGCCAAAAAGAGTCAACAACTTCGTAATAATTACACTCAGGCTCAGAATTTAAAAAAAATAGGTAGAGGCAATTTTGTGACATTTTTATCAAAAAATACTTTAAACTCTATAATAAGAGGTCTATCAAAACTTATCAAATTGAAAATTGCTGAACAAGTCAAAGGTGCCAAAATCTACTCACTACAAATTGACACAACACAAGACATAAATGTTGTAGATCAGTGTTCTATTATTGTTAGATATATGTAGCTGAAAATAAAGTCAACGAGCGATTAATTGGGCTGATTAACTGCACTTCTAGTAAGGGTAAAGATCTCTATGAAATTGTTGCGAATTCTTTAAAAGAACTGGGTTTAGAAATATCAGATTGTGTTGGAAGTTCTACGGATGGGGCTACTAATATGCAAGGCCAATACAATGGTTTTACGGCATGGCCCTCTAAAGGCTCACCAGGTCAAATCCACGTTTGGTGCTATAAGGCTGACCAGAAATGTTTAGAGGCAAAAGAGTATATACAAGAAACCAGCTAGGACCCCAGCTGGATGCAGAAATTTTTTTGGGTGCCACGCCGAATGTTCACCCAAAAGTCGTTAAAATCGTTACAAAAGCAAAAGGATCGTGGGGCGCCATGCGACCAACTTATGGGGCCCACCTGAAAAATGTGTGGTGACCATGCCCAACCCAAACTTTGTGAATAGAAATTATTTTTGCCGTTATTTTTTTTCCTTTCCCAGGAAATATGATCTCTGAGTATTAAAATAGAGAACAAAACGAACAGCGCACACAGTGTAAGGTACACTAAAATTCCAACAACGGCTGTTCCCAAATTTAAACTGTTATGAAATGAATGAACGAATGAAGAATGAATTATATTGTTACGTTATTCCCGTGGGTTCTTAACAGAATTACAACTTTGCTATTTTCAACTAATACTCTCTTTATTCACTACCAATGTATACAATTTAACTCACTAAACTAGTCTTATAACTTTACCACTAATATCTATTCAACACTCAATGATTAACTGAACTGAACTGCTAACCGACTGACTAACATTCGCCTTAGGTCTGCTTATATATAATCTCCAATCTATCACGAATATTCGGGAAGTATTCCGACGCCACTCTATATGATCTCGACGAGGCCATCGAGATAATTCCAGTCCAGCGATCCTGATACTTCGCGACCGGCCGGGCGATGAGTCATACAGACAAAGAAGCGAGGGGCACGGCGGCTAGTTGTATAGAGTAGCACAAAAACGTTCGGATGGTTGTTAGGCTAGCCGTAACATTGCCTCCCTCTTAATTCTGATCGTCCCGATCAGCTACTTCATGTCCGTGATATGCTTTCAACCTGTCGAGGTGGACAACTTTCAGTTTGCTCCTGGGGCTACGCTGAATTCTATACACAACGTCATTAATTCTTTTGATGACCGTATAGGGTCCTTCCCATACTGGTGTTAGCTTGGGAGATCTTCCTGTCTTCCTTTGCGGGTTATATAACCAGACTTTATCGTTCATCCGAAATCCCCTAGAGTTAGCTTGGAGATCATATCGAGCCTTCATTCGGTCACTAGCGAGACGTTCAAACGGTAGTCCCACATCATTCTGTTTCATCTTCCCACTGGATCTTGTCTGAGGTCCTTGACTTGAGGCACAAGTTGAACACTGCTGGCACCATGATTTCACATCCTGGCAGTAGTTGACCCAGTAAAATCTGTCGCGGATCTTGTCAATCATTTTGTTCACTCCGAGATGAGCACCAAACTTTCTATTATGTACTTCGTCCAGAATTTCCGATACCCTCTTCCTTGGTACCACTAACTGCTTCTTCACTACTTTGCCATCGGAGCTTTCCCAGGCTCGTTTAAGGAGTCCATTTTCAACTACCAGGGAGTCCCACTGAGCCCACAGAGATTTAAAAGTAGATCCCTTAGTTGAAATATATCTCCAGCTTGGTCTTGGTTGACGTTCTTCCTTAGCTTTTAGTAGCAGTGCTATTTCATTATCCTCAAGCTGATCTTTCTTTAGTTGCTCTGTGGTCCACTGCTGATCAACCTTAAACTTGATTCGCCTAATGGGAGTGATTCTTTCTCGTTGGTCAATTCTTTGGCGATGTTTATAATTATCCTCACATGACCTTCTGGATAAAGCATCTGTATTACTATGCCATCTTCCTTCCCTGTGCTTAGCCTTAAAGTTATATTGTTTCAACTCTTCCTGACTTGGCTTTGAACTGATGTTGTCTCTGGATGGAGCTATAGGTCGTAGTTGTACTCGGCAGTCTCTCTTAAAATGCCCAATGTTGCCACATATATAGCACTGATTTGAAACATTTCGGTTACGTGGCCTATCTTCTAGTGGCTCCCGGAATCTTTGTACTTGACAGTCTCTTTTGAAATGTCCAGTCCTGCCGCATCTATAGCACTGATTTGTAGCCTTCCGATTACATGGTCTAACTTCTGTTGGCTCCCGGAATATCCGTATTCGACAGTCCCTTCTGAAATGTCCAGTCTTTCCACATCTATAACACTGATTTGATGTATTTTGGTTATGTGGCCTATCTTCTATTGGCTCCTGGAATCTTTGTACTCGACAGTCCCTTTTGAAGTGTCCAGTCTTGCCACATCTATAGCACTGATTACGGTTGTATGGCCTAACTTCTAGTGACTCCCGGAATCTCCCCGTGGCCTGAAGAACTTCGGTTAATTTCTTCAAAATACCGCCCATTTCAGTTAGTTCACAACTCTTCGCCAAATTTTCTTCCTCGATGGATACGTCCCTGATTGCTGGCTTAGAGATGTTACAGGCCGCCTCGATTTCCAGAGCCAAAACTTCACGGCTGCTATCAAATTTGGCTAGACGTAACATCTTCTGAGTTTCTGCATCTCTGACACCGTCCACAAAATATTCAGCAACAAGTTCCTCTTGAAATTCTTCCGTTGCTCCCGGATAGGCCAACTGAATGAGACGTCTAATGTCGGCCTCAAATTCTTGCAGGTTTTCACCAGGCTTCTGATGTCGGGACTTAACTTGTGCCTGATACAATTGTCTTCTATGTTGGTCTCCAAATCGTCTCTCCAGGGCAGCTGTAAGTATGTCATATTTACCCTGTTGGCTGATGGGAATTGTCTGCAGTAGTTCCGGGGCAGACCCACGAAGCGCTACCACTAGTGATGTAGCCATTTCTTCATTATTCCAACCGTTGGCAACAGCAGCGGCTTCAAATTGTCTTTTGTACATTGTCCAGGATGTTTGACCGTCTTACGTTGGAGGTTTGATGTTTTGTCCTGAGGTGAATGCCCTCTCGGGGAGTGCTTGATGTTTTAGTCTGGTAAATTCTGCTTGTAGATTCTTCACTTCTTTCTGTACGTCTCCTACTTCTTTTTGTACATTTCCAACTTCTTTTTGTACATTTCCAACTTCTTTTTGAATATTGTTTACTTCTTTTTCAAATTTCTCATTTTGTCCGTCCAATATTTTCTGTAATTTTCCTTGCTCGCCTACAATTACATCCAGCATCCATTTCTGAAGCTGGTCCTGCTCTGCTTGCCTTTTCTCTTCCTGGTCTTGCAAAATTTTCTGAAGCCGGTCCTGTTCAGCTTGCCTTCTACGTTCATCCTCCTCCCGTTCAGCTTGCCTTTTATCTTCTTGATCTTGAAAAATTTTGTGCAGCCGGTCCTGTCCTGCTTGCCTTTTATTTTCTTGGTCTTGTAAAATTTTCTGTAGCCGGTCCTGTTCTGCTTGCCTTTTACGTTCATCCTCTTCCCGATCCGCTTGCCTTCTACGTTCATCCTCTTCCCGATCTGCTTGCTTTTTATCTTCTTGATCTTGAAAAATTTTCTGAAGCCGGTCCTGTTCTATCTGCTTTTTACGTTCTTCCTCTTCCCGATCCGCTCGCCTCTCAGCATATAAATTATCCATAAAATCGGCCAACATTTTATTTATTTGCTCCATTTCCGCCGTTTGTTGCCTTGTATTGACCATAGAATGTTATAAAATTTTACCAGAATCCACCAATCAAACGGTCTCGTTGACGTACTTGTACTTCTTTCCTCGAAAAATACTTCGCAAGTCCGGTCCCTTCACAATCCCACTTCTGACACCAAATGTTACGTTTTTCCCGTGGGTTCTTAACAGAATTACAACTTTGCTATTTTCAACTAATACTCTCTTTATTCACTAACACTGTATACAATTTAACTCACTAAACTAGTCTTATAACTTTACCACTAATATCTATTCAACACTCAATGATTAACTGAACTGAACTGCTAACCGACTGACTAACATTCGCCTTAGGTCTGCTTATATATAATCTCCAATCTATCACGAATATTCGGGAAGTATTCCGACGCCACTCTATATGATCTCGACGAGGCCATCGAGATAATTCCAGTCCAGCGATCCTGATACTTCGCGACCGGCCGGGCGATGAGTCATACAGACAAAGAAGCGAGGGGCACGGCGGCTAGTTGTATAGGGTAGCACAAAAACGTTCGGATGGTTGTTAGGCTAGCCGTAACAATATTATAGGGTGGTGTTAATACACTGAGACCTGTACCTATACAGATCTATTGTATCTCCCTTCCATGGTGCTTCCGTTGATGTGATTCTCAATCAGAGGACCTCATTCAGGTTCAGTGCATTGCAAGTAGTCTGGATAGTTCTATGAATGGAAGTTCCTCATGTTCGAAGATGTAGCACCTGAAGCAGGCCATTAGCCTGTTTGCTACCGCCTCGCACTCCGTGAGAAGGTGTTCCGGGGTTAAATTGGGTTAGTTTGGGTTAACCGGCAACTGTCGTCGTTTTCAATTTTATTCTCTCCAAGTGCCTTCTTAACCGGCAGACGCCCGTAAGAAAGCCGGCGAGGGTGTGGAGATTGTTCTTCTCGTTGTTCTTACTCAGTGTTATAAGGTGTTTTGATCTTCCTAGGAGAGGGGGCCCTAGGAGCATCTTTATTATTGCCTTAATCCTGGCGTTCCATAGGCTGATCCATTTGGTTGGCTCGTCTTTCCTGAATTATTTCTTGTAGGTGTGCGGCCTTATGCCACAGAAAGGTTGTGGTTCTAAAAGCGGAGTTGTACTCCTGCTTTTGCCAATTGGTATGCTTTTTCGTTGCGTTGGTCTAGGAAGGCGCAGAGTGCGATTTATTTCTTATTTAGAGTGTCTTGTATCGTGCTGGTCAGTTGGAACAGTACGGTCTCTGTGGACCTGCCCGTTCTGCATGCATGCTGGCTTGCATTCAATGGCTGCGTTTCTAAGGTAGTGGATCTGATGTAATTGTCTACTAACTTCTTCATCGTCATGAGTAAGAATGACGTGCATTATAAGATCCTTTACACAAATAGTGCACTATATAAAAATCGGCCTTTCCTATTGGTCGATCCGCATAGCCCTCCGCTCGCTTCGCTCGCTACGGGGGCTCAAGAAACGGAGACTAACCAAGTGCTAACCCAAACTAACCCAAGACATACCCAAAATGAAGAAAAAACTGTTTAGAAACATAATCTTAAAAAAATAAATAAAAAATAGCAACGGGGTTCGAACCTAGGTCGTCCAGATGAGACCCAGCTGTATAAACCTCTACACCACAAGAGTTCTTAACAGAAATCGATTGCTTCACGCAGACATATCGTAATACGAGATGGATCGACCAATAGGAGAGGTCGATTTTTACATAGTGCACTATTTGTGTAAATGATCTTTAAATGCGAATGACGTTATACTGATTGGTCTAAAGGATTTGTGGTCTATGCCATGCCATCATTTTTCCTATCTTCAGGATGAAGGTAACTCGCCTGGTGATATCTACAAGGTGTGGCAAAATTTGTCTTATTCCCCTTTATAAAAGGGACTGGGAAAATTTCATCCACTCCTGACTTTTTCTCTCTTTTGCCATGACCTTGTGTAATCTCGCTGCAAATGGAGTAGATGCGATCCTTTCTCAGAAGGCTCTAAGGTTATTCCTTTTGGCCTTTTGGATTTCCTTAAGCAGTTAAGCCCAAAAAATTTCAATTTCAATAGAATAAATATTTTAAATAAAAATTGTTAAATAGAAACTTTCCATGACAAAATTCGACAGGCATTTTTTTTAAATATAAAAAGATATAATTGAAAACTTTTGGAGGGGGGTGGCATATAGGCATTTTCAAACGACCAACCAGATTATCAGGAGTTGATTTTTTTTAACAAATTCACCTTTTTGTGACGGAAGCTCAGGCTCTTGGAATAAAGAGTATACCGGACAAGAAAAAAGAGTATATAGTATCTGATGTTCAAAAAGAGTATAATACTCTTAAAAAGAGTATATCTGGTCAGCCTAGCTATGCACATGTTTTAAACTTAGTTTTATCCAATATGACTAAAATTACAGTTCCTGCAATTTCATTGTTTGGATTAATAAATAAATCGGCCGTTTTTATTCGAGAATCGCACTTACGAATGAACGTGGAAGAAAAAATCCATTTCTAATTTTGTTAACATTATTGGGGAAACAAGATGGTGGACCAGGGATAAAGCTTTATGTAAAATATTTAACGAAAAGGGCATATTTGTCAATTTATGTCTAACATTTTATGAAATAGCCAACTCCGAGGACTTTAATGCTGATATTTAAGGCTCAAAGCCTTTTGGATGGTTTCCTGAAATACGAAACAATTCTAATGGCAATAGTATTTAAACACATTTAAATGCACTACACCTTTGCCTAAATAGCTTCAAACAGCAGGTATGGATTTTTTACAAGCGCTCCGAATGGTTGAGGATACTTTACCATCATTAAAAAATATGACCAGGAAGTTTCTGAGGAAACCGCTGCTTTCGTGAATTAATCGAAAACAGAATTCTCAAATCTTGAGATTCCCATAGAAATAACGATGCCAACATATAGAAAAAAAAACAGAAAAATATTTCATGATGAGACATGCAGTGACGAGGCTCCGCAGGAACCAATAGCCAAATTTAGAATTGAAGTATTTAATGTAACGATGGACAAGGTAGATAATATAATGGGAAGCAGATTTTTGGAGTCATACCGAACTTTATACGGGATTGTACAGCCTTCAAAAATTAAGCCATATTATACACAGGTAAAAAAAAATCAACTCGAAATGCAGTTAAGATATTTTACATCCAAGTGGTCAAACTAATCAATGTCCTTTCCAGAAGAATTCATACATGAAAATATTGAACTAGAAAAAGAACCTGAATTGAATACCTAAGCCAGATGATTTTCAATCTCATTATAAAACTTGTAAAAGAATGTATTTTATGATGTTACAAAGTTTTAATCAAACATAATCTTTACCGTGAGGCTTATCCAGATCTTGAAAAGGCGTACAAATACACACTAACTTTGTCGATGTCACAAGTAGCGTGTGAGCGATCATTTTCAAAATTAAAGGTTATTCTAACAGATCACCTAGAGGCATTTATGTTGATGGCTTGTGAAAAGGATATTTTAGTAAATTTAAATAATGAAGATATTAAATATCTTACCAGTGAATGCAAGGATTATAGGGATATGATGGGATTATGAAAAGCTAAGCATTAGCAGTGGAGTTTGGGTTATTAAGCAATACGGGTATCTAAATGAAAATAATTCATAAATTCATACAATTTGAAAACGCCTACTCCTATTTAAAAATAAACATGAGAGCCCCAGAAGAGGGCCGGTAATCTCATTTGGCGCCCAGGCCGATTTTCAGGCCCATTCCGGCCCTGAATAGCTCTTTTAAATAACATAAGCAAAATTTTTCAAAAGGTTATAAATGAAGAATAACTTCATTTTTGGTAAAAAGAAAATTTACTCTCTGATTACCAAAATGGATTTAGACGCAATAAATCTACAGTTAGAGATACTTTTCAGGCTCTCAGTTGGGTGCTTGAATCTTTAAACTCTAGCAGGTCAACTGTTGCAATGTTTCTCGACTTGTCGAAGGCATTCGACAGTGTAGACCATACAATTCTCCTTTTAAAACTGGAGAGGTATGGCATCAGGGGTATGTCAAGCAAACTAATTGAGTCTTACTTAACAAATCGCAAACAGCTTGTTATTTCAATTGATGATAATGGCGCAAAACTAATGTCTGATTCTAAATTAGTAGAAAGAGGTGTCCCTCAGGGTTCAATCCTTGGGCCTATGCTCTACATAATATATACAAATGAACTATCCTTAATAAGTCCAAACACAATTCAGTTTGCTGATGACACATCTGTAGTTTTCTCTTTCAACCCAAGTGAATCTGAAGAAAAAATATTAAATACCCTAAATGTCTTAGAAAACTGGTTTACTTGAAATAATGTATTACTAAATGTATACAAAACTAAACTTATCAAACTACTCTAGCTGCAGTTGTTTATAAAAGCAACAACAGGTCTCTTACTACTGTGTCCTCAGCAACATTCTTGGGTATTGAGGTGGATCACCGATTGGACTGGCATGGCGGCATCACACTGATAACATTGCTAGCAAAGTGGCCAGTTATTGTTATGCTTTAAGAGTTCGCTATTAATATCAACATAAAAACAGCTATTATGGCATACCATGCATATATGCATTCTCGCTTGAGATATGGGATCATCTTTTGGACAAGGAGTGCAGACGCAGACAGAATCTTTATTCTTCAAGAGAGATATATCAGAAGCATTCTCAACTTAAACTCTATTGAGGCCTGTAAGCCTAAATTCATTGAACATAGGATTCTCACCCTAATATCAACTTACATATATGAATCAGTAATATTTCTGATAGAAAATCCAAATCTTTTCAGTGAATTTAATAGAGACCACCATCATAACACTCGTCAGAAAGACAATCTAAAAGGAAATAAATCCAACCTTACCTATATTAAAAAAAAATGTTCATTCTTCCATAATTAAAATATACAATGAGATACCAAGCCAAATTAGAAACCTAAATGGTAAAAATCTCAAAAGGCGCTTTAAAGAATTGCTGCTCTCAAAGACCTACTATACACTCGATGAGTTTTTTTAGTTAACATGTTATGTGATTGTTACTTAGTGAGCGCCTGTATATTATGCTATAAAAACTGCTAATTTCAGGTCATTCCTGCTCTATACAATAGCGAAAACCGCAGTTTTAAATTTTTTTGGCGAAATTTTTGTGAGAAGCTGGAATTCCAGATCGACTAAAGAAAAACTGAGAATTTTCTCGTCATCTACGCCAGCAACTTAGTTAGTAAATATATTTTCATTGATTTTAAAAAAAGTTAACGAAAATTTAGTACCGACAATGCCATTTTTTACTCAGAAGGCGAATAGAACTACTCAGAAGATGATTTTCCTTTACTTTTCAACGCTAAATTGTTTCAAAAAAGACCATTTTTATGGTCAAAATATATCTACAGATACACATGGAAGAAGTTCCGTTTTTCATTATTTATTTATTTATAATAAACACTTAAAATAATGTTTAATATATTATAAAATCCATTTGGTTGCACCCTGAACACCAACAATGATATTTTTCTTACCATCTGTAATTTTAAAATGAACTTTAAGCCCTAAGTGACTGCGTCCACTTTATTAAGTTCCTCGAGCCTGATTTAAAGTATTCTTATTACACTAAATTGATTGCGTAGAATAGTGTCGTTATTTTTAAAGAAATCAATTGTACACAATAATAATATATTATCACGATAAATTAAGCACTTCGGGCATATCTTCAATGCATAATTCGCCATAATGTCTCACCGTCTTAAAGTTTTTATTTTTCATGACAAGGCATAAACCTACATTTTGATAAATAGGGCATCACATATATTATCGAATTTTTGGATGTTTTTCTCGGCTTAAACTCTACGGTTTTTTGAAATATTCACTTCACAAAGCTGATGATATGTTTCTGTTAATTTGGTATGCACCTCGTAAACTTTCGCAGGTAGATAGATATACCTTATATCATAAGTAGTATCCGTTTATTATTAAAAGGTTGTTGATAAAGTCGTTTATTATGCTTTGTTCCATTGAATTTGATGAATTCCATAATAGTGAATATTAAGCTGATGCCAAAATACACTTTTCTCGATATTAAAATTTCTGGCGGAATCTTGACAGGGGAATTTATATAAATATGAAAACGTGTGCATTCTATAAATATTATTCCGTTCTGAATTGTGTTTAGCCTCAAATATGTTTTCTAAAATATCATTTATATTTAGAAATGGTTTATTATTTTTATGCAATATTCGCTACAATTAAGAGATTAAGATACGTTTTTAAAAATGAGTGGAAAGTCACCTCGTTGTGTTGAGGCCCCATGAAAAATATTAGGTTAAAAAATTTCTTAAAATGTTTCTAAAATGCTGAAAACAAGTAGCCACAATTTTTGTATAACTAAATTTCTACTTTTTATGGGGGCTGGAATAATATTTATAAACGAAAAGCCTAGTGCGTAAAATACTATTTTTCTGATGGATATTTATCTTGAAACCTGATATTATGGCCTCAGCCAATACTAATACAAATGGAAAATTATTCTCCATGCTCTATGATTATATAAATATGGGAACAAAAAGCTTGTAAAAAATATTGTCCATTGATTATTAATTTAAAAAAAAGGCAGTAATTTCATAAGAAAGAGTTTAATTTTATTATCCATTTCAAATTTTGAGTTTAAAAACATTTTTATAAACTCTAAACAAGGAAAATAGTCTTGACCGTGCGTCTTTGCCATGTGTATGTGTACCAACTTCGCGTGGCTACGTCACGACTCTAGTTTATTATTCTTGCTCTCAACCAAAGAGTTAACTTCGGTTTTCAGGCTAAGGGTCACTACTTTGAACTCCGATTAATCACTTTAATCTCTCGCTAAATTAATCCGTGTAGTAATAGATGTAGTAACTTATAGACCGTTTGATATAAGGCTTTAATTAGCAAGAAATACACATACAAAAGTGGACAAATAAGAGATGACATTGACTATGTTAAAAACAAGAGTCTAGGGAACACACAGGAGGAGCTCCGAAAATTTCTTCCGTATTCCAGATTAAGCAAAAATAATCGAAACTAACTGTAACTAGCCAAACAAGCGCATTGAGACGAGCGCGCTACCCAAACTGACCCAAACTAACCCAAATTAACCCAAACTAAGCCAAACTAATCCAAACCAACCCAAACCAATCCAAACCAACCCAGACTTTGGGGGGGGGGGGGATAGAGGGGTTAAAAAATCTACAAAAGAATCTCCAGCTCAATCTGTCTTAGGTGGCCGGGATGTCCTCCCCTCCGTGGCTCTCTCGCCGCCTGAACCGCTCGTATGAGCATCGCATCGGTGGCGTTTGTAGTAGTCAAAATATGTCCTTCTGCTCTTGACCTTTCTTCTTTTTCTTTGTTTGAGATTATTTGGTATACCAATTCTTGTATTATTGACCAGTTCTCAACCATCTTCGATACCATGTTGTCCAGTTCGATCTCCGTTCCTAGTGCTATGCCAGCTTCCAGTCTCTTTGAGTCCCATCTGGGGCAGGTGAAGAGTGTATGCTCCGGGGTATCGATTTCTTTGCAGTAAAAGCAGTTCTCTGCAGTTTTCCCTATTTTGCTGGTATATTTTCTAAACGTTCCATGACCGCTGAGTGCTTGAGTCATGAAGTAATCCGCCCGTCTATGTTTGCAGTTAACCCATGTTCGTATATCAGGGATTAAGCATTTAGTCCATTGCCCTTTGCCTGTATTGTCTGTCGATCTCTTTTGTCATTTCTCCAAGGTCTTCGCTCTTGCTTGGTTTCGAGCGAGTTGCTTGTCAGCAGCTTTCTTCGATTATCAAATCTATTGGGGGTATCCCCGATATTACTTGGACTGCTTCGCTTGAAATCGTGCGGTATCCACTGACTACCCTTAAGAGAGCTTTCATTTGGCTTTTTTCTAGCAAATTCTTGTATTTTTCTATTCTCGTTACTTGATGCCAGACGGGTGCCCCGAACAGCAGTATGGATTGTACCACTCCATACAATATCCTTCTTTTGCAGCTGTTGGTCCACCAACATTTTACCTCAGTCGCATGAGGGCGGCCGTTATTTCGCCTGCCTTCTTGACTGTTTCTATGACATGGTCGCCATACCCCATGTTCTCTCCAATGGTAATTCCGAGATACTTTATTTTCCTACTTGGAATTATTTCTGCATCGCCAAGTTGGAATATTATTCCTCTCCATTCTCTCTTGCCGTTCAGTATGATTGCTTCAGTCTTATCAGGGGCCAGCTTTAAGTGTCTGCTTCTCATCCAGTTTTCAATCAAGCTTAACACGGTGTTAGTTTTTTCAATCAGGCCTGCCTTGTCTGGGGCTTCAATCACCACCGCCAGGTCATCTGCAAACGCCAAGGTTCCCGTCCCTTCTGGATAATTCAGTCTAAGTACCGGGTCATAAATCAGATTCCATAGCACCGGGCCAAGAACCGACCCCTGCGGGTATCCCAGCCGACATCTGTATCACGCCGGTAGCCTCCGATGTGATGGACCTATTGATAAAATACCTCCTCACGATGTTTCTTATGTAGAGGGATATGTCCCTCTTTTCCAGTTGTCTTATTATCTGCGCCCATGACGCCGAGTTAAAGGTGTTTTGAACGGCCATGGTGACTAGTGTGCACCACCTCTCCCCTCTACTCCGATGTATTATATGATTGCCAATCTCTATTAACCTTTTCACCGCTTGTATTGTGGACCTGCCTTTTCGGAAGCCGAACTGGTTTCCAGCTAAACCGCCCGTGGATATTATTTCTTCTTCCAGCCTTATCTTGATGAGATGCTCATACAGTTTCGCCATCGGAATTTATCAAGCCTTCGGTTGGTCCACTGGTTTGCCCGCCTTGTGGATGAGAATGAGCTTCGCCTTTTTCCATTCATCAGGAAACGTTTGTCTTCTCAGTAGCTTATTCATCACTTCTAAAGTGTATTCTGAGGCTAATATGTACAGTTCTCTAATTGCTTCCGGAGGGACGCCATGTGTGCTTGGTGCCTTGTTCAGTTTAATCTTCTTTATCGCCGCTTCGAGTTCCCCTATTGTGATACTCTTTGCAGTTCCAAGGGCTAATGGTTCTTCGTTTGGGAAAGAGTTCCCTTATAACTTCCTCCTTCTTTTTGTCCATCAGCTGGAAGGGCGGGTTAGAACTTTGGAAAGCTCTCATCGCGATTCGGTATCCCTGGCCCCAAATGTCATCATTTAGGTATTTAAGTAGTTTTTCCCAGTGCTTTTTTTCTCCTTATTAATCAAATTCTTTAATATCTTCTTTGTTCCTTTATATAGGGTCCAGGCCTCTTCTCGTGGTCCATGATCATCGCTGGCTCTCGTCATTATTCTCTTGTATGTTCGTCTAGTTTTTAGGAATTCCTTCCTGGCTCCTTCGACCTGCTCATTCCACCAATAGCGGGCGATTCTTCTAAAAGTGGTTATCTTAGAATGTTGATATGCCTTCTTTACTATTTCCTGAGCTCCCCTGTATTCAGCTGCTTTATTATCTGTCTGTCTTATGATGATGATACTGTTCTTCAATCTCTTCACATCCATAAGTGTTTTATCTCGAATCTGTAGTCTTGCTTCGATTTTGTCCCTAACCTCCAAGGTTACGTGCTTATGGGGGCTCAGTGATTCACAGTCCAAGACCTTCTAATTTAGTGTACTTCTTGCTATTCCCATTGTAGTAAGGGTTATGTCTATGCATGAATTTGTATCTCATCTAGAAAAAGTGGGTTCACCTGTGTTATGGGGTATCAATCCTAGTCCTGCGCACGCTTCCATCACGATCTGTCCTCCTGCATCGGTAATGGGGGAACCCCATTCTGGAGATTTAGCATTAAAATCTTCTGCAATTATTGCTTCTCTGCCCCTCGTTCCGATCATCGGAAGGGGGTCTTCTTAATCTACCGGGATTAATTTTATCTGCCTTTTGTTCCTTAAGTTTTGGATAGGTATGAACTCTCTTGGTCATTGTTCGTTACAGAATCAATAAGTACCTTGGAGTCGCATGAAAGTTCGGAGTTTGACGGGTCTTCATCCGAATGTAATTGAGGTAGTGGAGTAGGGTCCGCATGTTCAAATAATGGAAGCTCGGAAATGTCTGAGGCTTTAGATACTAGAGTTTCCCCAGATCAATTTTCTAATAGAGTTTGATATTCACGGGGAGCTAAGTACTTTAAGCAAACGGTTACTTCTCGGCCATCCGACATACCAACTCTACTGCTTCAACGAGAGGGTCGTACTGGGAATTCCGAACATTCTTTTTCGTGAAGATCTTGTTTCCCGGAGTTGTAAGCCAAGATGGAATATCTGTCCCATTTGTGGATTTTCTTGCATGAAGAAACATGCGTTCATGAGGAGTAGAATTAGTAGCGGTGCACAATAGAGAACGGATTGAATGAAGAGTGACTTCTCGGACTTCTTCCCATGGTTGTATATTTAGGCCTCTTGATTTCAAAGCAAGAGAAATAGTTTGCCAAATTATACCATTAAATCGTTCAGTTTGCCCTTTTGCTTTAGGATTATACTGTGTAGATCTACTGGAGGCTATCCCTCTAGAGTATAAAAATTATTTTAATTCATAGGATATAAATGATGATCCTTGAGGGCAAGATGCAGTCATTAACCTCACATCTTCTACTGAAAACGCCAAATATTTAGATCGGACCCAATGTATCATTTCTCGTGACCCCAGGATTACATAATGCTTGATGTAAATCGTACAGTGTTTTCTTTCTGCTGGTTCCATAAACTCGTGAAAGAGTGTCAACAACAGTGTTGTAACTGCCAGAGCGATATGTTATATTGTAGCTATAACAAGAAAGCTCCAAACGCCATCTAAGAATTTTTTCATTTTTGATTTTGCTGCTATGCCTTGCATTAAACATAAACGAAATAGATTTATGGTCAGTGATAAGTTGAAAATGACGTCCAATTAAAAAATGACGCCACTTTTTGAGGGATTCGACTATAGCATGCGCTTCTTTTTCGAAGGATGAATGGAGTTTTAACGTTAATGAAGCTTAGAGTTAATAATAATTGCGACAAAATCACTAACGAACAGAACAAATAAATTCATCTTTTATTTACTCCCTAAAAAATCTATCAACTACTGCCCTGCTCGCTTAAATCAATTTCACATCGACTTGATGTAGGTGACAATCTAGCTTGAAACGGACTCGAAATGAAAAATACGTTTGTTGCCCTGCCGGATTCATTTTCAGCGAAATCGGTGCAATCGTTCCCATCCGACTGTCGATATTGGAATTCTTTATCAACATTCATATCCTGTGCATCTAAAGGAACTCAAATTGGGTTTCAGTGATCTCGTAGAAAATGCGGATGAAAAATTGACTTTCAAACGTTTGGGTACAATGAAAAGTATCGATTATAAATTATTCGTCAACAATATAATGAATAGTGTTCAAGCAATTAAAATTAAAATAAAAATTTCGACAACATATTAAACCCTTTTTCATGACTACTCGCTTTTCAGTTTGGTACTTCTAAATATATTTCTAGCAGCGATAGGTTGGCATTGCCACACTAATAAACGTTGATATTCTTAACTACAAATTTAGTTACTTTGGCTTACTTTGCATATGAAAATAGAAATTTAAATATATCAGGCGTAGATCCGATATATCCATCTCTTGGGAACTTTACCAATGACCTAAATACCATGGATACCATTGTTGGGACAATTGTTTCTATAGCAACTATCTTCTTGGTAATGGAGATGGATATATCGGGCCTTAGTGGATTTTTCCCCTATCTGGAGAAATACGTGGTACGTTGGGGAAGAGAGGAAATTTCGCAGAATATTAAAAGAACTGGGGAATTTCTTATACACTTCAGGGAATTTGGGGATAAATGACGTTTTGTTAAATTGGCCCAACATGCGGCAAAATCGGTAACCATATCGATCTTCAGCGCTCTGTGCTAGCTCGCGTTCGCAAAAATGTGCCTAAGGTGTCAAAATGCTATGCAACTGTCAAAAAATATGCTTCGTACAAGTAGGGATGTGCGATACATATAAAATATCGATATTTTGGTGTCGGGAGAATCGATTATATGAAATCGATAACATAAGATATTAAACACGCATTCCAACGACTATAACAACTTCGAATCTCTTTGTTGACGTTTCGAATTTCCACAACTTATAAAGTCATTCTTTTCCTATTGGTCAGTGAAAACTGCAGTTTCCTAACTCAATTGGTTGTGTTTTAATCGCAATTTACCGAGGGTGTGTGAACAAATATGTAAATTTTGATTAAACACGCATTCCAGCGACTATAA
>MU183101.1:160021-212720 GCA_016904865.1 Pissodes strobi
TTTAAATCGCAATTTACCGAGGGTGTGCGAACAAATATGTAAATTTTTATTAAACACGCATTCCAAAGACTATAACAACGTCGAGTCTCCTTGCTGACGTCTCGAATTTTCACAACTTTCACGGTCGGGAATGACAAAAATGGGAAAAAATGCTTTATGAAACAAAAACAAAGGTTTTTGAGAAAATAAGGACAAATTTTAAAAAACGTAAAAAAATGTTCGGATAGTTAATAAAACTATTATAAAACAAAAGAGGAAATAAATAATAGAAAACACAAAGGATTGTTCAGAAAGTTAATAAAAGTATTATAAAACCAAATAAGAAAAAAAAATAAAGAAAAAGAAAAAAATTTCGGAAAGTTAATAAAAGTATTAAAAAACGAAATAAGAAAAAGAAATAATAAAAAAAAGAAAAATAGTTTGGAAAGTTAATAAAAATATTAGTTAGAGAAACGCGAAGGGGTTCAGCTACGAGGCCATGGACGACAAAAATAGGAAAAAAATGCTCTATGAAAACAAGTTTTTAAAAAATATAAAAAATTTAAAAAACCGTAGAGAATTTTTCGGAAAGTTAATAAAAATGTTATAAAATGAAATAAGAAAAAAAAAAATAATAAAAAATACAAGGAAGAAAAAATTGTTCGGAAAGTTAATAAAAGAATTATAAAATGAAATAAGAAAAAAAAATGGTAATAAAAAAACAATGGATTGTTTGGAAAGTTAATAAAAATATTATAAAACCAAATAAGAAAAAAGAAATAATAAAAAAAAGAAGAAATTGTTTGGAAAGTTAATAAAGTTTGAGAAACGCGGTTTTCGGTGAAAAAATCGCGAAGTTCAGCTACGAGGTCGGGGATGACCAAATGGAATAAAATGCTTGATGAAACGAAAAACAACAGTTTTTGAAAAAATAAGAAACAATTGAAAAAAACGCTAAAAATGTTAATAAAAGTATTACAAACTAAGAACCAAAATAATAAAAAAATAAAAGGTTGTTCGGAAACTTAATAAAAGTAAAATAAAACCAAATAAAGAAAAAATAATAATAAAAAAGAAAAAGAAAAATTTGTTTGGAGAGTTAATAAAAGTATTATAAAACAAAATAAGAAAAAAATATAAAAAAAATTGTTCGGATATCTACCAAACGTATTATAAAACTAAATAAGAAGAAAAGATAATAAAAAAAAAGAAAAATTGTTCGGAAAGTTATTAAAAGTATTAAAAAACGAAGTAAAGGAAAAAAATTAATTAAAAAAAATTCGAGAAACGCGGTTTTCGGCGAAAAAAAAGTTGAAAAAAAGGGAAAAAAGTGTCGAAATCGAGAGCAAAAGTTGAGAAGAGAAAGCTTAAAAAAACTCAATTCCTAATATCTCTTTCAGAAGTTTCACTTCAGTTGTGTGCTTATAAAGGTGAGGCACATATTTTTTTAAAGCTTCCACTCCAATAAATTTGACATATTTTTAGTTTTTTTGATTTTTGATTACAGTGAAAAAATTTTTTCCATCAACGAAAAGTGCTGTTATTATGGATGCCTAAATAATGCGGAGTGGGGAGTGCCAGTATTTTTACCTTTTGTTATTGGATATCCTTTTTTTTCTCTTAAAATTGGTACAAACTGATTTCCGTTATTTTTTTCATACAGGAGAGTTTCACTTCAGTTGTGTGCTTATAAAGGTGAGGCACACAATTTTTTTAAAGCTTCCATCCAATGAATTTGACATATTTTTAGTGTTTTGATTTTTGATTACTCAAAATTTTTTTTTCCATCGACGAAAAGTGCTGTTATTATGGATGCCTAAATAATGCGAAGTGGGGAGTGCCAGTATTTTTACCTTTTGTTATTGGATATTCTTTTTTTTTTCTCTTAAAATTGGTACAAACTGATTTCCCTTATTTTTTTCATACAGGAAGGAATATTATTTGGGGGACTTGGCAACACTGTGCAATGGCCTAAATTTATTTAGGAATTATTTTTTAAGGGTGGATAACAATTAAATTTTCTAAAAATGTAAGTATTCAATAAACTAACCTAAACTAACCCAATTTGATTTTTTATAACCCATAATTCGTTGAGAGATATAGTAAGGCTTTTATCTTCTTCGGAAATATAAAAAGGAATTTATGATTTTTAACTCTTCCACTCCAATGAATTTGAAATATTTTTATTTTTTTTTATTTTTGATTATGACTACTGTCAATTTTTTTTGCATCAGCGAAAAGTGATGTTATTATGGATGCCTAAATAATGCGGAGCGCCAGTATTTTTTGCCTTTTGTTATTGGATATTTTTAGAATTGGTTCAAACTGATTTCCGTTATTTTTTTCATACAGGAGGGAATCAATTTTTTTGGGACTTGGCAACACTCAGCAATAATTGATATTTTAACTTTCTGGGGAAATTTAAAAACTTTCAGTGATTTTTAAGGAATACATTTTTGGGACTTGGCAACACTGAGCGTTAATCTAAATTTATTTAGAAGTTATTATTTAAAAGCGGATAAAAATTAAATTTTATTAAAATCTGTTTAGTAAACTAACCTAGACTAACCCAATTTGATTTTCCATAATCTAGGATTTGTCAAGAGATATAGTAAAGCTTTCGTCTTCTTCCGTAATATAAATAGGATTTTGGATTTTTTAAACTCTTCTACTCCAATGAATGTTTAGTTTTTTTGATTTTTTATTATGACTACAGTCATAATTTTCTTTTTTGTATCAGCTAAAAATGCTATTATTTCATTTGGAAATAGATGCCTAGTATTTTTTGCCTTTTGTTATCGAATATTCTTTATTTTTTTCTCTTAAAATTGAGCCAAACTGATTTCCATTATTTTTTCCTATAGTTTCCAACAAATTCCTAAACTTGGACACTGAATGGACAAAAATTGCAATTATTATTCGCTCTATGGTGGTCTTCCATCGTTTTTCTCAACATGTTGCTATTTTTTGTCTATTGTGCTATTTTTATTTATCATATTTTAACATATTTTATGTATTTGTCACTGTATTCCTGTTTCGAACATTTTTGAAGCCGAATATTTATCAAAATAATTTACACGCATGTAACTGACATAATATATTATTATTAAGAAGCATCTCTGCTTAAACACCTTCGTGAGCTGCACGAAGGTCCGCCCCTGGATATTATTCACATCAACACCTGGTTTTGACACATTTTAACGTCGCCATAGCCGTTACTTTAGTATTCACCCTCCAGCTTCATTACTAAGAAATATGCTGAATTATATAGATAATTAACTTGTTAATTTTGAGTGTAGCTCTATATAATTACTTTGATATTATCGGATCGAATAATTTAAATTAAAATTCATCCGGTTGTGTAGCTGGGCTGAATGCTTTTTGACCCAAATCCAAATTATATTCTCATTTAAATTTCAATATGTTTATCCACCACAGATTCCTCATGTCTCTTTAGTTCTGAGAGTTCAACACCCTCATTTGCTGGTACCAGTTCAGCAATAATTCTTCTGAGAATGAAAAGGTTTATTGTTGAAATTGCTATCCAGAAGAATGGCGGTACATTTGTATACATAAGAAGATGGACGCAGGAAGATTAGGTTGAGACAATTCCTTGGCCTGCAGCTTACCCCGATTTTAGTCCAATACAGCACTGCTTGTCCATTATCAGAAATCTATCCAATAGATAGAAATATCTATATACCGTAAAAATTGTACAGCTCCTCCTTAGAATGGCTATAGCTGTAACATTTATTTAATTTTTAATTATAACTTTTAATTAAAATCTGCAAAATGGTATAATCGCACATAAATCTAAATTTACGCACTTTTCCTAAAATTGTAAGCTTTTATTTAAGAATCTGAATTACCCTGAAGCTCAATAATTAGCTCCATCCTGCACAGCTGAGAATTCTAATTTTATCTGTTGCTAATGTAGAGTCCAAAATCAAGAAGGAAAACATTTTTAAAAATGCTTGCATTCGATATTTTGCTTTTTGTTATTTCGATATAAATGCATATCAATATTTTGCAGCTTTGATATTTCGTACTTCAACATTCGATATTTTGCACTTTCGATATTATAAACTTTCGATTTTTTGTATTAGAAATTTTGTATTTCCAACCTACTGTTGCAGTATATCTACCGAAGTTCAAACTACGCATATATTATTGCATAGATAAAAATCTTAAAAATTGCCAACATTGTGAATGACTTGTGTCAAAACTTTCATAAAAATTTAATAGTTCGGCAACAGTGTATTACCCCAGCCCCAAAAAAAATTCTTTCAAGTACACGGCTCCCCAAAGTGACATCATTTTACTCTCGGCGATAGAAATGGCAGATATATTGCAATTTCGATATTTTGCGACTTTGATATTTCGTACTTTCGATATTTTGAACTTCCGTTTTTGGATTCGAAATTTTGCATTTTCGATTTTATTGTAACTTGATAGTTTTTAATTTTGGTATTTAGCTTTCTAAATAAATGTTCATATTTTTGCTTTTATTTTTGAGTTTCCGTTATTTGCAAGAGGATTGAGAATATTTCAAAATGTCGAATGCAAAAATAATCAAATGCAAAATATTGAAAGTGCAGCATATTTAAAAGTGCAAAATTTCGAAACTGCAAAATATCAGAATTATAAAATATCGAAAGTGTAAAATATCGATAAGTTTTGCCCGCTAGCTCGAAACCAAAACTAACCGAAATCAACCCAAACTATTCAAAATGATTTTGACAAACCATAACTAACCCACGGCATAAGTATCCAAAATCAAGAAGAAAACTTTAAAAATTTCTTGGATTCGATATTTTGCTTTCTAGTTATTTTTTGCATTCGATATTTTGCAATTTTGATATTTTGCTTTCGATATTTTGAACTTTACATTTTGGCATTTGAGATACTTTATTTGTGATTTTATTGCAATTCAGTACTTTTTTAATTTAAATTTAGCTTTCTGGTCAAATGTTGGCGATATTTTGACTTTCGTTTCGATCTTGTTGTCTGCCGTGAGTTTTTATATTTGATTTGAATCATTTTCAAGAGAATTAAGAATGTTTCAAAATATCGAATACAAAAATAATCGAATGTAAAATGCAATAAGTATACCGAAATTGCAAAATATCAGAGCTATAAAATATCGAAAGTATAAAATATCGATAAGCTTGCACGTCGCGCAATCTTGCCAACTATCTTAAATTTATAATGAATTTACACACGATATTTTGCACTTTTGATATCTTGTAATTTCAAAAAATAAAAAAAAAAGAAAACGCGGTTTTCTGCGAAAAAAAAGTTGAAAAAAAAAGGAAAAAAAATAAAAAATGTGTCGAAACCGAGGGCAAAAGTTGAGAAAATAAAAGCTTAAATAAAATTAAAACTCAATTTCTTATATCTTTCAGAAGTTTCACTTCAGTTGTGTGCTTATAAAGGTAAGGCACATATATATTTTTTAATTATTATGATATTTAGCTTTCTGGTCAAGTGTTGTCGATATTTTCGCTTTCGATCTTGTTGTTGTCAGCTGTAAGTTTTTTACATTTGATTTGTATTATTTGCAAGAAGATTAAGAATGTTTCAAAATATTGAAAGCAAAAATAATCGAATGCAAAGTATCGAAAGAAGAAAACTTAAAAAAAAAACGCCTGGGTTGGCTATTTTGCATTTTCGACATTTCTGGTATTCGATATTTTGTACTTTTGATGTTTTGTAATTTCGATGTATTGTAGCTTTGACATTTAGTACTTTAGATATTTTGTATTCGATAGTTTGAATTTCCGATATTTTGCGATTTCGATATCTTGCTTTTGATATCTTGAACTTTAGATTTTTGCATTCGTTTTTTTTTATTTGTGATTTAATATTAATTTAATTATAACCCCCCCCCCTCTCCACCTCACCGGATACCCAACTATTTTCGAATATATTGAAAAAAAATTGGAAAAACGAATCAAATTGTTCGGAATAATAAAATTATTATAAAACGAAATAAGAAAAGAAAATAATAAAAAAAGTTAGAGAAACGCGGTTTTCGGCGAAAAAAAGGCGTAGGAGTTCAGCTATGAGATCAGGGATGGCAAAATGGGAAGAAAAAAAACTTTATGAAAAAACAAAAATTTGAGAAAAAATGGAAAAAAAAATTTAAAAAACGTAACAAAATGTTCGGAAAGTTAATAAAAGTATTATAAAAACCAATAACAAAAAATTAATAAAAAATAAATTAAAAATTGTTCGGAAAGTTAATAAGTGTATTATAAAACGATATAAAGAACAAAATTAATAAAAACAGTTAGAAACCCAGTTTTTGGCGAAAAAAAAGAAAAAAAAATTAAGTGTTGAATTTGCCATTTTATTACAATTTCGATATTTTTTAATTACAATATTTAGCTTTTTGGTCCAATATTATTGAAATTTTTGCTTTTGATATTTTGCTTTTTCATAATTTTTGGCATTTCATATTTTGTACTTTCGGTGTTTTGTAATTTCTATATATTGCAATTTCGATATTTTGCAGCTTTAATATTTAGTACTTTAGATACTTTGTATTGAATCTTTTTAATTCTCAATATTTTGAGCTTTAGATTTTTTGCATTCGAAATTTTGTATTTGCGACTTTATTAAAATTTCGATATTTTTTAATTACGATATTTAGCTTTCTGGTCAAATGTCGATAATTTTGCTTTCGATATTTTGACTTTCGATCTTGTTGTTGCCTGCCATGAGTTTTTATATTTAATTTATGGTATTTGCAAGAGGATTAAGAATGTCTCAAAATGTCAAATGCAAAAATAATCGAATGTCAAAAAAACGCTTGGGTTCGATATTTTGCTTTTTCTGTATTTATGACATTCGATATTTTGTCTTTTGATGTTTTGTAATTTCGAGATATTGCAATTTCGATATTTTGTAGCTTTAATATTTAGTCTGGTTTTGTGGTCCAATATTGTTGATTGCTTTCGATATTTTCAATTTCCAATATTTTACTTTCGATATCTGGAACTTAGGGTTTTGCATTCGAAATTCTTTATTTGCGATTTTATTGCCATTCAATGTTTTTTAATTATGATATTTAGCTGTCTAGTCAAATGCCGATCTTGTTGTTGTCTGCTGTGAGTGTTTTATATTTGATTTGTATTAAGAAGATTAATAATGTTTCAAAATATCGAAAGCAAAATTAATCGATGCAAAATATCGAAAGAAGAAAATATAAACAACGCTTGGGTTCGATATTTTAATTTTTCGATATTTTTGGCATTCAGTACTTCTGATGTTTTGTAATTTCGATATATTGCAATTTCGATATTTTGCAGCTTTGATATTTAGTACTTCAGATATTTTTTATTCGACATTTTTGAATTCCCAATATTTGCAATTTCGATATTTTGCTTTCGATATTTTAAGCTTAAAATTTTTTGCATTCGAAATTTTGTATTTGCGATTTTATTACAATTTCGATATTTTTGAATTACGATATTTGATTTTCTAGTCAAATGTCGATATTTTTGGGTATTTGTTTATCGTCGAACCGGGCGTGAGTCTCAAGTTACTGGAACAGCTCTCATAGAACACACTGCATGAGACCACACTATTTTACTCCCCACGTGGAAGCTGTTTCAAAGACTCGAGAATCCACACCCTGTTAAGAAAAGAGTAATTACTTTTTGATCGTAAGTAATGCCATCTATTACTAAGGTTACAATGCCTGACTTTTTTGTGTATATTGAGTGTTATTTTAAATGGTTCTTCTAGTACAATTTTGATCTTAATTATAAATTCATCTTGTTGTTCTTCTGATAAGTTTTGTGCTGCTCCTTTAATGGCTGAAATGATGACTTAGGAACGGTTATCCAAATTTTTTTCGAGGATAAAATTCACGATATTTTCATTACATTTCTATATCAAAGGGTCTGGGTATAAAGGTTTTCCTGTAGGTGGTAAAACTAGAAAACATCTCGTGCTACGAATTCAGCTTTCTTTCAACCATACTTGGGGTTTCATCCATGTGCCGTTAGTTTCCACACAATGCTTAACACATTTAAAAAAAAATCGTGACGTAATTCAAAAATAGAGCAATGACAAAATTCCAACTAAACCAGCGACACGTTCATCCGGAACAATATCGATCCAAATAAATACCTACTAACTGAGTTTGAGATGGTTTTGATAGCAAACTCTTTAAACTAGGTCATTTAACTGGCGAAAATATATCACTGTTTCGAACTTATTTTAACGGCATGCCCGTCTCGAATAATTTAAATAGAAATGTTATATCCTCCACTTTTTAAAGTTCTTTTGAATATATGGCGCACGATACACGTATCTCTTGACCTACATCTAAACCAATTTTTCACTTAATTGGTTTGAGAGAATCTTGATCCTATTTTGAAGATGCATATCTATAATCATTATGCTGCGCGACGTTTCGTAAATATTACGGCTTAGAAGAATAGTGAGGGGAGTCATAGCAGCTTATATTAGGCTCTAAATGTGCGATGCAATAATGGCCTTTATGATCCCTCATCAAGTGGAGTTTGTAAGGACCCTTGAGCACTAACAAAAAATCATAATTTTGACACCCTATATCTCCGAAAATATCAACTTTTGGCTAAAGTAAATTGGGGCCAGATCCTTTTATTTTAGTCTCAACATTTTGTGCTAGAGTTATACAAGCAATTTCAAGTTCGGTAAACAAACTGTTCAATGCTCACTTATTTTTGTAGAAAACAACATCAAAACTTGTAACTGTAACACTTTTATCGTAGCTAGGGAAGAGAGTAATCCAATTCATTTTAATCGAGTTTGTTCAAGTTTCTACGGAAATTGCTCTTATAAAACGACATCGATGAATTTGCGACTAGGATATAGGGACTTTTAATATCTGATCTTTAAATTGACGGTAGATAATCTAAGGAAGTTAGATTGCTTTCATTGCAAAGAAAGTCATGAAGATGTTTCGTATCACTGTAATGCCAAATTGAACTCATTTTGCACGTAAGCTATTTGAATTGAGATCTATTAGAGTAGAAGGATTTTACGTGTTAAGTTTTTAAGTTCTTCTACCCTATAGATACGTTTGGAATATGTACAGTTTAGGGTCAGGTACTTTGGAGTGTCGCATGCTTCGAGTTCTTGTTCTCTCCAAGTGATTTGCAGATTCTTGCGAGCATCTTTATTTCTTAGGTGAAATGCACACACCAGGGTTTTGCTGATGTTTGGCTTCAACTGATTTATGTCGTAATATTGTGTTGTGTTTCTCATCTCAAGGCGGTAGTTAGTTTATTCTCGACCTCTTCGAAACTTTTCCTTTATGCGTCGATGGCTGTGTCATCCGCATTGATGAAGCGACGCGACGTGGCTGTTGGTCGGTTCGTTGGTCATTTATGTATACGTTGAAGAGCATTGGAGCCAGTACACTTCCCTGTAGTAGGCCCTTCGTTCGGTCTCTCCATCGACTCTTTTTTCCTTGCAGTATAACATAGAAGCGCCTGTTCTGCAATAGAGTTTTCACCAGGCTATCCAGGCGAAAGTCTTTGGTAACATAATGCAATCTTTCCACTACTTTTTGGTGGTTTACGGTGTCATATGCCGCTGTAAGGTCTATAAAGGCTACACCGGTAATTCGCTTGCGCTCGAAGACATCTTCAATATGTTGTGTTAGGTTTAGAACGCAAATACGACGCTTCCGTATTGGTAATGGAACCTTTCTAAGACCAGTTTCATTTCCGCAATTTTGGGTCTCCGTGCAGTCGGGCCTCTGTGGATTTCTTGGATTACCAAAATGTCTCATTTGGAGGCTCTTGTCAGGTCGGACAAAATGGTTTCCTTATTCTTAGAAAGTCCTTCAATGTTAATTGAGGTCGTCTTGAATGTTGGCTTTGATAAAAGCCGATTCATTATCGGTCACTTGATATTTCGGTATAGGAAGGGGACGCCCGATTGCTGTAGTTAACACTCTCTACTCGCCATCTACGTGTAGGCTCCTTCCGTGCCCCCAGGAAAGCTTGATGATGCTTGATGAACTTCACTGAAGAACACTTTCCAGACTCAGCAATTATCTCTTCTTGCTCCAAAAGGGACAGTAAGCAAGACATGTATAGCCCTACGAGACATAGGAAAGATAGGTGACAAGACATATGCTGAAAACGCTGAAAGGCTGTTAGACAGATACACAAGAGAGCATAAGCAGCGAAACTTCTCTGTATTAGTGCGGTTCATTCGTTCACCATTGCCATTTTGTTAAGGCTTGTCTGCTGATGGAAAATAAATGCTCATTCTTAGTTTTCAAAAAATAAACAAATATCATCCTTAAAATGAGTCTCCTAGAAATGGACTTCAATTGGACCACATAAATCTCCGTGGATAATCTCCAAAACTTCCTTGGTGATTGAAAGGCAATCTGGATTGTTTACCCTCATAGCACACTTCACATAAGTCAAAGCCACTTTTGAGTAATTTCCCCTTACATTGGAGACGCTCAACTAAGTCCATTTTTCATAACATTCAAGTCCTGGAAGTTCAAATGACCAAACCTCCTGTTTTTTATGTTCGGCACAGACACAAAAGGAAAACTACATGCCACTCAACGAGTGGTGCGTGTGCGGAGAAATTGGTAGACGTTGGACTTGATGCGCTGTAGGTTGTTCTTGGGAAAGACGTTACTCGGAAGTCCATTCCAGAGCGAGGCAGTTAAAGGAGTCCCGCAACAGCGACCTCCTAGGTGTTTGCAACTGAATCGTATGTTGATGAGCAGCTTGTTCCTGACGGGTATTTCTGTTTGGCACAACTTTGGGCGGAATCATAAGTGCCAGCTAGGTCCACCACTTTCCTTCGATGTTCAAGGCTATCAGGGTCTCTGGTGTTCAACTCTGGGTCATCCACAAGACGGACTGCTCTCCTCTGTACGGAGTCCAATATCTTGAGCAAGTGTTTGGGTGCCCAGCTCCACACATGGGAATAGTATTCCAGAGATGGTCTTATGTGAGCCTTATAAAGCAGTAAGAGCTGATGAGGTGTATACAACTTTGTTGTTTTCTACGCTGATGCCCGGCAAGTTTATGGATCAGGTCAGAGCCAGTGTTTGCCCTGTCATTGACAAGTCAGGTCCTGCGATGTTTGCTTTTTTGAGAAAACAGTTACTTGAGTCTTTCCTGCGTTAAACTGAACACTATTTTCCTCATCCGATTCCACGGTGGCGTTCATATCCTCATTGATGGCCGCAATTTGAACTCCTCGCTCACGTTGGGAACGAGCAGTGGTCATTGGAGTCCGCGACATGATTGAGGATATAAGAGTGCTGTCGTCTGCTGTTGAGGAACTTCGGCGTTGATGTTAAATTCCTCCGAAAGATGTCCATTAATATCATATCGGATGCTTCGATCCCTTAAAAAATTGGAAAGCCATAGAACCAGTGCTAATGGTGGTCGGTAGTCCTTATGCTGTCAATTTGCTAGCCCAATCCGTCATGCCACGCCCTATTAAATGCTTTGAGATATATCGAGAGTCATTGCACGAGATTCGCCGTAGCTCTCGATGGCTTTGGTCCACAGGTAGGTCACGCCGTAAGTCAGGAGATCTCCCGTTGATCTATGCTTGCGGATTGCGGAAGCCATACTGGCGATTGCTTATGATGCCTGCCGATTCGGGATATTCTAAGAATTGTTCGTTGATCAGTTTCTCCATGACTTTGGTATGATGGGAACTGTCAAGTATCTGTAGACACAACTAGTCCTCCAACTTGATTAATCAGGGGTTTCACAAAATCTAAATTGTACACATTGTTCTGCAAAGTTGCTGTAGCTATTAGCTGGTTTCTGCTATTGCAAATATCTAATCAGTTGACTGACAGGCAGTAGATTGGCCATTAACGTAGGTTCATAAAGAACATCACGTACCTTTACTGAATCCTTCTGACTCCCAGCAACAGCCTCAATTTGTATATCACCAGCCAATTCTACAGATAGCTTGTTGCCATTAGCCTCTGGGAATATTGTTGTGCACATTTTGCAGCCATTCCTTCCTGGATGTCAAACAAACACTACACCCGGAATCTATGTACCGATCTGATCTGCATCTGATCATCATGGGAATGCCAACTGATGGCATCTCACGGAAAAGGTACAATAGATCTGAATAGGTCCCAGCGTGGAGGCTAATAACCCATAAGCCCCAAAACTAATCTGATCTAATCTAGATGTTGGTCGTTCTAATCCATCTGCTGGATGCTGATGGGGCTATGTAGCTTTAGATAGAATCAATCTACGCCAGTAAGAATGCACACCAGTAAAACATCGACCCGGCTAGATAATTATAATACGCATGTCTTTTCGTTGAAGAATAATTGAATTGATTATGAGGCTTGGCCACTGTGTATAATAAGTTTTTAGACGTGGTGCTAGATTTTTTACTTAAATTGGATGATTATTTTAACGTCTTAACGACAGAGCTTAGTTCACTTAACGACTTAACAGTTTTATTTTAGCTTCAACTTTGTTACTTTTAGAAGTAGCTTCCATAATGCATAGGGCAATAGGGTAGAAGTTTAGGTTTGAGGGACTCAAACTAAAGATGACCCCCCAGAGTTGGATTTAACCGCGTCAGTTTGAGGTTCGGGTTGAAGATTTGGGACATTCAGAGGAAACCGGACCTGTATGTAGGCATATGGTCACTGGATGAACGAATTTGGTATGAGACAAAATCTTCCGGACTGAGGGTCCGCTCGTGAATTTATATTAGAAAATTTGCTGACCGTTGCAAGTTAAAGTTCATTATCCAACAAATACTTTTACTTAAGTTTCCAGAAAATCCAGGATTAAAAAAAAGAAACATATAAGCTTAACTTTCGTTTAGCTGCAATCATTTATAGATTGTTTCTCCACGCTTTCAAGTTGTTTTATTTTTACGGAAAGTTTTCACTGAAATTGTTTGCAAAGAGGTAAGCCCTAAAGCTAGGGCGAGAAAAATCACTTTCCCGCACTAGTGCGAAAAAGTAACGGTGGATTTCATTACCTTTATCTCTAAAATTATTACTAATCTTATTCATTTTTTGGTTTATGTTCCCGCACTCGACTGCTTGCTCGAATTCCACTCTGTGCATTCGCGTGCGACAAAGTATCACTTTCCGTATATGTTTGAAATTAACTATTTTCTACGATCGTGTATTTTTAGCCATTTTGCCGCCCGTATTTTAGAAATTCATTAATTTATTTAAATCTATTTTTATTATTGTAAATTTGAACTATTTGAAGTATTTATCGATAATACTTGGGCTTATAAATATCGCGTGTATTGCTCCAAAAAATTAATGAAAATGTTCTTGTTGACGTTCCTGAAACGACAAAATTGGATTTTCCCTTCAAGCGAATTTCAAAGGTAAATAAAAGTTAGAAAAACATTTTTAAAAACTCTTGAATTGATTCTCTTCACTAATCCTGAGACGGACAAATAGGACTATTAAAGCAAATGCACGGCTCTTTTTAAATCCACGTGCAAGTCACTAACGGAAAATAGCTGACCATTCCAAAGGATAAGAGTATCAAGATAAATGCGAGACTTAAAGCTCAAGGAATAAAATTTTGTTTTTCCTACGACCACTTATGAGGATGAAAGAAGAAAGCACAATTAATTTGGCTTGAAAGTGCTTTATGTCACCCGCGTGTTGAAATAGTTATTTACAATATTAGTGTTGTAAAGACTCAGATTATAACATGAGGCGTTAAAGTTGTCAAACGAGGCGTTAGCCGAGTTTGATAAAACATCGAGTGTAGTAATATGAATTTACAACAAGAATATTGTACAGAATTTCCTCTACTTTCATCTGTGAATAAAAATATTTGGCAAAAGGCATTTTTAAAAATAAAAATGCACCTGTAAAAATGCACCTGCTATTAAGTTTACTAATCAAGTTTTTTATGTTACCTTTCGCATGGTTATTGTCGAAACTTTGTCAAACAAATCCAAAAATATAAAAAGCGCTTTTCAAAATGAGCGATTCTGATGGAAGTTTACCCTCTGATATAGAAGCAGCGGCAAACGAAGCGATCTCAAGTTTAGTTCCGACAAAATCCAAGGCGCGGCATGAGTTGGAATACCAAAAGCTTGAAGATTGGTGTAAAGCTAACAAAATAAAAGAGGTGTCTGAGATATTCCTTTTGGATTATTTTTCCGGAAAGCAACGCTCCCAGAAACCATCTACACTATGGACTCACTACTCAATGTTGAGAACTATGATTTCAGTCAAGAAAAATCAAGATATAAGCAGATTTTCTCAACTAATCGCATTTTTTGAAAAGAAGTTCAGAGGGTTACAAAGCCAAAAAGTCCAAAGTTTGTACAAAGGAAGACGTATGTAAGTTTCTTAGGGTCACAGTTTACTATCCGAACGCACACCCATTTTTCAACTTTTTGGGGCCATTGTCATTTTAGGCGGCTAAAAATAATGAATTTAAAAAGAATCCAGTAGCGGAGGTTGCAAATTTTAAGTCTTGGTAAAAGGATTAGACGTCAAAGTGAAAGAGCGGATACTAAACAATTACCCCATGGCTGTTAATTTACTATCCGAACGCACACCCATCTTTGAACCTTTTGGGGCAATTGAGAATTTAGGCGGTTAAAAATAATGAATTTAAAAAGAATCCAGTGGCGGAGGTTTCAAATTTTAAGTGTTGGTAAAAATATTAGATGTCAAAGTGAAAGAGCAAAATTAATACTAATCAATTACCTCATGATTGCTAATTTATTATCCGACTGCACGCACATTTTGGCCCCAGCCTTACACGAAGCGCAAACTTTTCTCCGCGCAATTCTTTACACCAGCTCGTACTGGCTTAAACAAACCGAAACTAACCCAAACTAACCTAACTAACTCAAACTATCCAAATTAGTTGGCCCCAGTCTCGCGCGAAGAGGTCTGCGCTTCGCGCAACCTTTCTCCGCGCAATTCTTTACACCAGCTCATACCGGTTTAAACGAACCGAAACTAACCCAAAATCAGTAAATTAATTTGCCCAGCCTTGCCCGAAGATAGGCTTACGCTTTGCGCAACCCTTTCTCCGCGCAATTCTTCACACCAGCTCATACTGGCTTAAACGAACCGAAACTAACCGAATTAAATTGCCCCAACCTTGCGCGAAGAAAGGCTTACGCTTTAGATAGCCTTTCTCCGCGTAATTCTTCACACCAGCTCATACTGACTTAAACTAACCGAAACTAACCCAAACTAACCAAATTCATTCATAGTGATGTTAGTAATCATTAAGTACTTGACGCATATCAAGCTGACGTACTTAATAAAGAAGCTTTCAGCTGGAGCCATTACTGCGTAGACATCATCATCATTCATCAACGTACCCAAATGAATCTTTCCGAGCCCTTCTTTATTTATCATTTAACGGCCGTTCGCTTACCGCTGCCCCACTGAATAGCATTTATACCAATCAATTACTTTGATGTCTCCGATGTGTCTCAGATCCACTGCCAACTGGCAACGTATAAAATAGAGACAGCATGATTATTATCATGTATTGAGAAAAGAGAAAATATATTTAATTCTGACACTATGCCTATTAAAACGGTAAAAAATAGCTTGGCGTCTGATTACTATGGACGTTATCGTTCTACACGGACGATTCGTTAACAACAGATATAACTTTATTGGAGAACATGTTCCATTTGCCAGACTTCTCGGTAGTTTCCTGTACGCCTCCTCTATCGTTGTCTTGATCCGCCTGTTGGTGATCACCATCCTTATTGCGAAGAAACCCGGCAAGGGACCACCTAAAAATTAAGATTCTTTGATGCATTTGTTTAAGCTTTCGATACGATCAATCGCAAAAATTGCACCAGCTGTTTGTGATGCAAATGTGGAGGTTCCCCAAAAACAAGTTCAAGCAAGTTTTTGCAACATTGGGACAAGTTTTTGAATTGACTGTTGACTGTAAAGCATTCAGGTAGAAATAATCTACCGTGCCATATGGATATGGTATCTTATATATTTTTATTGGATTTGGTAATACTAATAATTTCATTTCAACACTTAACTTGGGATTATTTTTCCTCGGAATAATGCAGCGGTTTTTTCCAGTAAACTTATGGAATAGCGATATTCAGATATAATTCCATACAACAAAACGTTGTAGTTGTCACATTTAATTTCGATTGAGGTTTCAAGCATAACATAATTCTTTGTTCCTTTAGCGGAAATAATATTCACTATAAACAATACTACTACTACCTACATTCCCATTTATCGATACATTTTGTTTCGATTTTTTTCATGCTCTCATTTTTGACGCTTTTTTAATAATTTATAATTTTTAAATAGTTCGTTTAGAAATTTTACGTAAATTTTGCCTTTTTTTTATAGATTTTAACTTCCCGTTTATTTTTTTATATTTTTTCCGATATTTTTTTGACCTTTTATTATTTAATTTATTTTTAATTTTTAACTTTTATGCCTCAATGAAACTCGTTTTCATTAATAATAAAGGTTTTAAAATTCTATTTTTCTCTCTCCGTTCCTTCACGAAGTTGGCATAATTCTGTTTTTTATGTAGATTTCGTGTTAATTTTTAATGTTATATATTTTTATCAACACATTTTGATTCGATTTTTTTCATACTCTCATTACTGACCACTTTTTAATAATTTATAATTACTAAATATTGTTCCTTTAGAAATTTCGCGTAATTTTTGTCTGTTTTTTTATAGATTTTAACTGCCATTTATTTCCCCGATGTTTTTTTGACCTTTTCCTTTTTAATTTAATTAATTTAAAATTTTTAACTTTGATGCCTCAATAAAACTTGTTTTCTTTAATAATAAACTTTTTTAAAATTCAATTTTTCTCCCGCCGTCATTTTAAAAACCGATCCTTCACGAATTTGGCATAATTCTCTTTTATTTTGTGTAGAATTCTTCTTCTTTTTTAATATTTTATATTTTCATCGACACGTTTCTTTTCGATTTTTTTCACGCTCTCATTATTGACGCTTTTTTTATTAATTTATAATTTTTTAATAATTCCTTTAGAAATTTTGCGTACTTTTTGTCTGTTTTTATAGATTTTTACTTCCCGTTTAATTTTTTTCCGATATGTTTTTGACATTTTATTATTTCATTAATTTATAATTTTTAACATTTATACCTTAATGAAACTTGCAAATTGTAAAAATAATAAAGATTTTTAAAATTCTATTTTTCTCTCGTAGTCTTTTTAAATCCGTTCCTTCACGAATTTGGCATAAGTCTCTTATATTTTATGTAGATTTCTTCTTTTTTGATGTTCTATTTTTATCGACGCATTTTGTTTCGATTGTTTTCTTGCTCTCATTATTGGTGTTTTTTTTTTGTAATAATCTATAGTTTTTAAATATTTTTCCTTTAGAAACATTGGGTAATTATTATCTGTCTTTATAGATTTTAACTAACCGTTTGATTTTTTTATATTTCTTCCGATATTTTTTTGACCTTTTCTTTTTATTAGTTAATTAATTGAAAATTTTTTACATTTATGCCTCAATAAACCTTTTTTTCTTTAATAATAAAGTTTTTTAGAATTCTATTTTTCTCTCGCCGTCTTTTTAAGTACCGTTCCTTAACGAAGTTGACATGATTTTCTTTTATTTTATGTAGATTTCTTCTTTTCTTTCTAATGATTTCTATTTTTATCGACACATTTTGTCTCGATTTTTTTCATGCTCTCATTATTGGCGCCTTTTTATTAATTTATATTTTTTTAAAATTGTTCCTTTAAAAATCTGGCGTAATTTTTGTCTGTTTTTTTTTTGTAGTTTTTAACTTCCCTTTTAATTTCCGCGCAATTCTTCACACCAGCTCATGCTGTCTTAAACAAATCGAAACTAACCCAAACTAACCGAAACTAACCCAAACTAACCAAACTACCCCAAACTAACCAAATTAATTGGCCCCAGCCTTGCGCGAACAAAGACTGGGAGTACTTTTTTTTTTTTTTAGGGATTAGGAAATGCTTTCTATGCACTCATGAAGCCTAGGTGTTCTGACGCCCCATGGTGTGTGGGATTCCGGAGCTACCCGACCCACTAAAACCCTTCCCCTACTCTTATTTCTTCAGCAGTTTCCTGGAACCATCCTTGAGGATATCTTCATCAGGTCACTGCAGGCCTAGTTTGGTGATACGAGGTATGTCATATATCTGTCTGACCAATACGAGTCGCATAGCTCTCTATCGTACTTCTTATCTAGCTAATCTCTCCTCTTTCTCTTTGCTCGCCATTATTTGGTGTATCATATCCTCTACTACATTCCACTTGTTTTTGTCTTGGGTCATCGTCTGTATTAGGATATTTTTGGTGAGTAGCGTCCCCAATCTAATTTCCGAGCGAAGTCTGGTAGAGTGCCATCTATGGCAATGGAATATGGTGTGTTCAGGTGTGTCCACTTCGCCACAGTATATACAAAATTCGTCTGTCTTGGAGAGTCTTTTGGTGTAAGTCCTGAAAGAACCATGTCCTGTGTGAGGAAATAATTTGTTTTGTGGTGAGGGCATTTGATCCAGAGGTCGATATTTGGGATGAGCTCCTTCGTCCATTGGGCCTTCGTTCGATTTTCGTCCCATCTTGTCTGCCATTTTGTAATTGTGTCTGTTCTTGCTTGGGATCGAGCCTCCTCTCCCTTGTCTGTATTTTCGGTTTGGTTTCTCTCCCTGACTATGAGGTCGATAGGAGGAAGCCCGGTGAGCACCTGTATGGCCTCTGTCGAAATAGTTCTATATCCGCTTGCGATGCGGAGCAGCGCCTTCCTTTGGATTCCCTCAACCATGTTCTTATACTTATTTATGACCAATTGGCCCCCCCAAATGGAAGATCCATAAAGTAGCGTGGACTGCACGACTCCGTAGATTATTTGCCTCTTTTTGTCATTTGGGCCTCCAATGTTGGGCATAAGTCTCATTAAAGCGCTCAGTCTGTCCCCAGCTTTCTTTGTTGTCTGTTCCACGTGGGCTCTAAAATTGATGTCTTCACCTATCATTATTCCCAGATATTTTATTTCCTTCGATGGAATTACCTCTACTCCATTTACCACAAACTTAACATCTCTTCTATCTCGCCGTCCACTGAGTATGACCGCCTCCGTTTATTCCGGTGCAAGGCTTAGGTCATTTTTCTCCATCCATTCATTTATTCGTCTTGGGACTTCGTTTGCTTTATCCATTAGCCCTTCCTTATTTTTTGCTCTGACTACAATGGCGAGATCGTCCGCAAAGCCAATAGTCTCCACTTCGTGGTCCTGTCCAATTCTCAGGACAGGATCGTAGAAAATATTCCATAATGTGGGTCCGATGACCGACCCCTGTGGTATGCCGGCCGACACTTCATGCGACGTTCTCTCATATACTATACTTCTATTCGAAAAGTAGTCTCTTATGAAATTTAGGAGGTATGCTGAGACACCAATCCTATTTAGTTCCCTTATTACGTACCCCCACGACGCTGAATTAAAGGCGTTCCTAACATCCAGCGTGAGAAGCGCGCACCATCGCTCTCCTCTACCTCCGTCAAAGCGGCCAAACTTCTGCTTTGTGGCAAAATCTATTACTTTCTTAGCGGCTTGTATAGTGGATTTTCCCTTCCTAAACCCGAATTGGTTTGGTGCGAGGCCTTCTTTTTCATCCAGTTCCGTTTCCAGGCGCGCCTTTACTAGGTGTTCGAGCAATTTGGCCAGGATGTTGATTATGCAAAGTGGCCTATAAGCGTTTGGATGATCAAAAGGCTTGCCTGGTTTATGAATCAGTACCAGCTTTGAGGTTTTCCAGTTCGAGGGAAGTTCTTGCCTACTTAATAATTCATTCATTACCTTCAGTGTGGAGTTCGGTGCTGCGACTACGAGTTCTTTAATGGCTTCGGGTGGAATTCCATCCTCACCCGGTGGTTTGCCTATTTTTAATTTGTTGGCTGCCTGCAGAAGTTCTTCCAGACTAAAAGGGTTGATGTTTCCCGGTCTTCGCCATGTGGGTATTCTATCACTTCGTTTCGGGAATAGGGAATTTATAATATTACTTTTTAGATCGTCGTCGATCTCGAAAGGGGCCTTTTCATGACTATTTTGCACCCGTCGCCAAATATATCATCGTTTAATTCATCACATAGTTTTGCCAATGTCTTTTCTTCTCATCTCGAATGTATGTTCTTAGATCTTTTTTAGCTGCCTTGTATATTTCCCATGCACGCTCCACAATCTCGATGTTTTGTGATCTCTGAGTTATTTTTGTGTAAGACCTTCTGGCGCTCAAGCATTTTTTCCTCAGTTCTGCAGTCTGCTCGTTCCACCAGTACGGTACGCTGTTTGGGCTGTTCTTGCTCCTATCTTTTGTCTTATTGTAGCTCCTCTGTATTATCTTAGTTAGCTCTGTGGGGCCGGTGTTTCTCATTTCCACTTTTCCTAATTCCTTTAGCAGCGTCTTTTTATATGCGTCCTTATCAAAACTAACCTTGTTTTTTATAGTATTTTTTGTTGCTTGGCAGGCGTTTACTTCGAAGACTATATGTCTATGCGGTGTAAGTGGTTCGTTGCCCAACACTTCCCAAGATTTCGGTTTTCGAAAGAGGTTCTCAGATATAAAAGTTATGTCGATAAAAGAGCTTGCACTGGGCGCACTAACCCAAACTAACCAAAGCTAACCAAACTCAGCCAAACTAACCAAATTAATTGGCGCCAGCATTGCGCGAATAAAGGCTTGCGCCTCGCGCAAGCCTTACTTCGTGATATCTCGTACTGACTCAAACAAACCGAAACTAATCAAAACTAATGGACTTGATCTCGCTCCGGCTTGCACAAAGTAGGGTTTTGCGCTTTGCAGAATGCATTAAACAATTATACTATAACAAGAGGCAGGTATTCAAAACTTACACCTTATACTGATGTCTGCCACCAAAAATTTCTCAAGACGTATAATTCTATAGGGTCAAATAAGTTACGAAAAAAATAAATCCAGAAATATGGCGTGCGCCCGTATAATATATAACTAGCAACTATTTGTTGATATCATTTTAGATCAATTCATACTCAAAATATTGAACGTGTTTGGAGAGATGGCAGAGGTGGCATTCCCAGATACGGTATAGAAGGGAAGACATCTGGTCGGATATCTTGCAGAATTTCTGTTCAAGAAGAAAAATAATGCTGATGTTAGAGCCCACGTTTTTTCAAAGAAGTGTCACTATTATATCCACCATCTTAAATCGTTATTGTTTCAAATGCTTAGTTTTTAGTTTGTAATTATTGTACTTGTGAATTCGTATAATATATGTAATATTTGTACCAAGACTAGAAATTTCTTACCTCCGTCTTTAGATGATACTTTATTAAGAGCTTAAAATAATTATTATCTCAAAACGTTAACAAATACCTGTGCAGATGGTTAATGTGCCTGAGATAGATAATTATTGTTTAGTATCCGCTCTTTCACTTTGATGACCAATATTTTCACCAAAACTTAAAATTTGCAACCTCCGCCACTGAAATATTTTTAAATTGATTATTTTCAACCTACTAAAATGACTATTGCCCCAAAATTTTCAAAAATTGACGTCCGTTCAGATTATAAACTAGCAGTCATGTAGTAATTGTTTAGTATCCGCTCCATCTAATATTTTTCCCAAAACTTAAAATTTGCAACCTCCGCTATTGGATTCTTTTTAACTTCATTACTTTTAATCACCCAAATTGACTTTTGCCCCAAAAATTTCAAAAATAGGCGTGCGTTCGGATAGTAAATAATTACCTTTCTTAGTACTGCAGATGATGAAACATATTTACTTATGAAGGTTGTTATGATAATCGGCATTTTTGGGGCTTGTCGGCGCGAAGAACTAAGTTAATGTTGGATCATATTGAAGAATCCCGAAGGATACACTGGACATTGTTTTAGGAGGTCCTCAGCCCCCATTCTAGTTAATGACGGTGCAGATATGCAGATGTTAAAGCATCATGGAGGCTGGAAATTCTCTTCTACGGCAGAAGGCTACGTTGAGAATTCTTTAGAAAATAAGAAACAAATAGCAAAGAAGATCATGAGGTCAGACACGGATTTAATGATTGGAAATTCGAATGTAAAGGGCTCCATCACATCTACTTGTGGTATACAAATTTCTAACTGTAAAAAATGAATTATTAATGTTTATAATAAACCTTAAGTGTTATAATTCAATAATAATTAATTTTAATTAATAATTGATAATTAGTTTTATAATGGTTAATAATAAATAAATCACTCTTCTAAGAAGTGTGGTTTTATTTACCAGCAAAATGTTAATAAAACCGTTTTTTTTTTTTTCATTACAGCACTAGTTCTGTAATAGGTGCCCTTACAAAACGATTTATAGAACTGTAAAATTCATATTACTAAATGAAAGTAGATAAAGTATTTTTAGAAATAATGAGGGTTTTGTTCAAAGCAAATCAGACGAAAGTAATTTTCAATAATAGTGTTGAAAAGAATAGCCGATACGGTCACTTTTAGTGTTTCAGTGTTTTTGAGTATCCAATACAGTTATAAAGACATGTGATAATTTTTCATTCGTTCATAGGGTCTTGATATAATTCAATAGAAAACTACCTTTCACTTGATCCACTATGGATAGTAAAGATAATGAAGAATATGCAAATATATATTTATTGTATTCATATTATAATTCAATGAGACAGTATTATTTTTCTAATATTACCCCCCGAGCCGAGATTAATCGTAACAAGATCACGTCTCGTTTTATGATGAGAATATTATTATGGAGATGAAATGAGATATCGCCATCTTCGTAGCTCTTTAACGAACATGCCCTGCATATGCTAGTCTTGTATGTAACCTATTACGCATTCAAGCACTATATTTGTTATGACTTAATCGAAAAAACAAACACATTTTAATTTGAATATATTACGGGTCTACTATTGAAAAATAAATTAAGAAGTCAAACAAGTTCCTCCGAGATTGTATCAATTCTGCCTTCTTTGTGTTTAGATCACTGTCTAGAAATGATTGAATGTTTGTTTTAATATGCATTTAGCCAAAATAATAATATAAAACCCTGTGGGGTTTCCGAAATTAAATAATAGGCGAAGAAGGAGGTGAAAAAATTATTACGACACCAGACCAAAAATACAGTTGAATAATACGAATAAATAATGATTAAATTGACATATTTCAAATACAATTATTATATTTTAGGGCAACTAAAACCTCACCAGGCAACTATTGCCTACTGCAATCCGATACTTATACTTTCGAACATGCTTAAATCGAAAATGATAACCGTTTTTTACACGAACGGTTAGTTTTCGAAATATGAACTAAAAAAAAAATACGATTTTTTACAATTTTTAGCTCAACTATGAGCGCCGATAGAAAACATAAAATACCCTATAAAAACCTGATAATTTCAACATTTTTAGAGCCATTTCTGCTCTATTGAATAGTGAAAACCGCAGTTTTCTATTTTATTTGGTTATATTTTTGAATCAGGATTTTATGAAAGTCTGCAATTTTGAACTTTTTTTTTCGGTAAATTTTTGTTGAAAACTGGAAATCCAGATCGACTAGAGAAAAGCTGATATTTTTTCGTCATCTACGCTAGCAACAGAGACATTAAAAAAATTGAGTCCATCACAATACCTGTTAACATTAGCCGATATCCTATTAACAGGGCAGTATAAAAATACCATGTACGACAGTAGGGTACATGCAGCAGACGCGTATTACGTACCTAGTAAGTTGAAATATGAAAGTAAAAACATTGAAGGCATTCTGGAATTTTAACAGCATTAATATTGGCAAGTAGATAAGCTATGACAGTTGAGCCGCAATTTCGGTCATTTTTACATGTAAATCTCCATAAGAAAATCGTGGTCATTTTTGTTACCATCCCGCCCACGTGGGCTACGCCATATTTAAGGCGTGGCATCCGACAGTTGACATATGACGTTTGTTAGTTTGGGGGGCGGCTGTTGGCAGCTGACAGGCACGTTCGGAATCTCTCAGCCATCCTCGGAAATACCTAAATTAATAATAAAAGTCCTGGAGTCTTGCGGGGATCGAACCACGAACTTTCGCTATGCGAGGCAAAGACGATACCGGTGAACCAAGTGAACCATGCAGATTTACTGTTTAAAAGTGTATATATGACGCAATAAGGGTTATGTTTATTCAATCAGGTTCGGGCTAAGCTAGTTTTACCCTAGAGCACCACGTGACCCCGTATCTAATGTGATGTCATCATCATGCCAAAGGGACCTAACCACTTCTAAGGAGGGTAGTTTTAGGGGTGAGTTAGCCTAGCCTTATGAGACTCATGCGTATTATATTAACTGATGTACATAAAGTCATATATTTTATTTAGATTTTAGATAACTACTCTAAAATTTTCTACAAATACATTAGCAAATTATGCTTTACATTGATTTTCAAGGCGAAAAAATGGCCTAAAAATAGATATCAAAAAATCTGAAAAACACCATTTATAGGTTATGTCATCTTCGAGGAGTAGATCGTTTTATTATATTGTTACGTTTTTCCCGTGGGTTCTTAACAGAATTACAACTTTGCTATTTTCAACTAATACTATCTTTATTCACTATCACTGTATACAATTTAACACTCTAAACTACTCTTATAACTTTACAACTAATATCTATTCAACACTCAATGATTAACTGAACTGGACACTAACTAACATTCGCCTTAGGTCTGCTTATATATAATCTCAAATCTATCACGAATATTCGGGAAGTATTCCGAGGCCACTCTATATGATCTCGACGGAGGCCATCGAGATAATTCCAGCGATCCTGAATCTTCGCGACCGGCCGGGCGATGAGTCATACAGATAGAGAAGCGAGCGGTACGGCGGCTAGTTCTATCGGGTAGCACAAAAACGTTCGTACGGTTGTTAGTCGTGACATTGCCTCCCTCTTAAACCTGATCGTCCCGATCAGATACTTTATGTCCGTGGTATGCTTTCAGCCTGTCGAAGTGGACTACTTTCAGTTTGCTTCTGGGGCTACGCTGAATTCTATACACTACGTCATTAATTGCTTTGATGACTGTATAGGGCCCTTTCCATACTGGCGTAAGCTTGGGAGATCTTCCTTTCTTCCTTTGCGGATTATATAACCAGACTTTATCGTTCATCTGAAATCCCATAGAATTAGCTTTGAGATCATATCGTGTCTTCATTCGGTCGCTGGCTTTCTCCGTGTTTTCTCTGACTAATTCATGGCCGTATAGTAACTTTTCCTTAAACGAGTCTGCGTAGTTTTGAATTTCTATATCCTGGTTGTCTGGCGTTCCGAATAATAGGTCACAGGGTAAACGGAGTTCTCTTCCAAATAAAACCATGGCTGGTGTTAGTCCTGTCGTATCATGGACTGCTGATCTATACGCCATTAAAAATAGTGGTATGTGTTGATCTCAATTCTTCTGATGTTCATCTACGACCTTTGACAAATGTTCTTCAATGGTCTTGTTAAACCTCTCAACCATGCCGTCTGATTGTGGATGTAAGGCGGTAGTCCGTGTTTTATGGATGTTGAGTAAATCACAGACTTGTGGATTCGAAGTTGCGTCCTTGATCTGAGTGCAACTCTAACGGAACACCAAATCTGCTGAATAAGTTATTCACAAGGACCTCTGCTATACCAACAGCTTCTTGATTGGGGATCGCAAATACTTCAGGCCATTTACTGAAGCAATCAATTGCCACTAAAATGTACTTGTTACCATTATTTCTATCTGGAAAAGGGCCAGCTACGTCAATGGCGATACGTTCAAACGGTAGGCCCACATTATACTGTTTCATTTTGCCCCTAGATTTTGTTTTGGGTCCTTGGCTTGCAGCACAGGTTGAGCACTGCCGACACCACGATTTCACATCCTGGCAGTAGTTGACCCAGTAAAATCTGTCGCGTATCTTGTCAATCGTTTTGTTCACTCCGAGATGAGCACCAGACTTTCCATTATGAACTTCTTCCAGAACTTCCGAGGTCTTCCTCCTTGGTACCACTAACTGTGTCTTCACTACTTTTCCATCGGCGCTTTCCCAGACTCGTTTAAGAAATCCATTTTCCACCACCAGGGAGTCCCACTGAGCCCACAGAGTTTTAAAAGCAAGTCCTTTAGTTGATATCTCGCTCCAGCTTGGTCATGGTTTATGTTCTTCTTTAGGTCGTAGCAATAGTGCTATTTCACTATCTTCAAACTGACCCTTTTTAAGTTGCTCTGTGGTCCACTGCTGATCAACCTCAAATTTCGTTTGCCTAATGGGAGTAATTCCTTCTTGTTGATCTATTCTTTGGCAATGCTTACAATTATCCTCGCATGGCCTTCTGGATAAAGCATATGCATTATTATGCAATCTCCCTGCCCTGTGCTTAACCTTAAAGTTATATTGTTATAACTTTTCAAGCCGTCTGGCTACCTGTCCTTCAGGTTGTTTCATATCCAAAAGCCATTTAAGTGCTGCATGAGCAGTCCTTATCAGAAATTCTTGCCCGTACAGATATTGATGGAAATGCTCAACAGACCGTACTATTGCTAAAAGCTCTTTTCGGGTTACACAGTAGTTACGTTCAGGTTTCGAAAGTGTTCGACTGTAGTATTCGATAACCCGTTCTTCTCCTGCTTGTACTTGCGATAGAACTGCTCCGATGCCGGTGTTGTTGGCGTCTGTGTCCAATACAAATTTACCCTTTTGTTCCTGATATCCCAATATTGGACTAGAACATAGAGCCGCTTTTAATTTCCTGAACGCAGAATCAGAGTTATGATCCCAGTTATAATTTGCTCGTTCTTGAGTTAGCTTATGTAAAGGTGCAGCTATTTTTGCAAATCCTTCGACAAATCTTCTATAATAAGTACATAATCCAAGGAAGCTCCGCCGTTCGTGTTTGTCGCGAGGACGAGGCCAGTCTTTGATTGCTGTTATCTTTCGTTGATCAGTTTGGATTCCCTCTGATGACACGACATGCCTGAGAAATTCAACTTTTTGTTGAAAGAGAAAACATTTCCTTGGATTCAGTAAGAGCTGAGCATTCTTGATCCTAGTAAAAACTTCATGCAGGTTTTGTAGGTACACTTCGAAAGTTTTTCCCATTACCATTATATCATCAAGATAGACCAGGCATGTCTTCCAAGTGAGGCCTCGTAGAACAACTTCCATTAGACGCTCAAAAGTAGCGGGGGCATTGCATAGTCCGAAGGGCATAACTTTAAACTGATATAAACCACTTCCGGTAGAGAAGGCAGTCTTTTCCTTATCCTGTTCGTCAATGCCTACTTGCCAGTATCCGCTCTTTAGATCGATTGAGAACCAATGAGAACCTGCTAGTGTCGTCAACGTGTCGTCAATTCTGGGAAGTGGATAGCTTTCCTTCTTGGTGACGTCATTGAGCCTTCTATACTCCACGCAGAATGTGGTAGTCCCATCCTTCTTGGTAACTAAGACAACAGGAGATGACCATGGACTTGATGACTTCAATAATTCCATCTTCAAGCATCTTATCCACTAATGTGGTAACCTCTTGCTACTTCGTCACCGATAACCTCCGAGGCTGCTGCCGTATGGGGTGAGCACTCCTAGTGTCGATTTTATGTTTTATGATGTTCGTTCTTCCAGTATTGCCATTTTTCCTTTCAAAGGCTGTGCTCTGCTCTTTGATAATTGTGTAGCTCTCTTCAGTTCTTCGGAAGACAGATATTGCCACGACTTCTGGAAATGTTCTAGGACTTCCTTAGGTGATGTTGAGGATGTTACTTCTGACTGCGTTTCGCAACTGGTTACCCACTGCACCGGCTCGCAAGTGGCTATTACATCTCCTTTATCGATTTTGATGGAATTGGATGAAATATTTGCTATCCTTATCGGTATTTCGCCGTCGGTTTTGACTAGTGCTTTGCATATGAGGTGTTTGCAAGGCAAATCATGGTGTTGGATAAGTCCGATGCAGCCTTCAAAATCCTTCTCCAATTTCCCAAAAATTATCTGCTCGGTATTTCCGCTTATTCTGACAGTACATGCCGTCACTACTTTAGTCGGTGTGCCATCGTCTGTTTTGTTAAGGATGAACTCTTCGGTGCCAAACTTCAGAAGATTAAGCTTGTTGTCAAAAGAGAATCCATGTTGACCGATGAGATCCATCCCCAAAATAAATTCGTCTTCGATGTCGGCGACTAACACTGTGTGGTGTAATTTAATTCGTCCCAGTTCCCCAAGTACTTCAAGCTGTATCACCGGTAACTGTACGTAAAACTACATTCTTTGATATGGGTAGAACTTCTACTCTATTTACTCTGTTGGACCTTATCAAAGATACCGCCGCACCAGTGTCAACAGTAATTGTTATGGCTCTTCCGTTGATCTCTCCTTTAATAGTTAGACTGTCGGCGGCCTTTCCTAGGCTTTTTATGGAGACGATCCTGGGGGCTTTATCTTCTTTAGCCAACACCCGCCCCGCAATGTTGACTAATTGAAGTTTTCCCGATTTGACTTGGGGGCCCTAGCGTCCCTGCATGGAGATCTAGACCGTAGTTGTACTCGGCAGTCTCTTTTGAAATGCCCAGTCCTGCCACATCTATAGCACTGATTTAATGTATTTCGGTTACGTGGCCTGTCTTCCATTGACTCCCGGAATCTCGCCGTGGTCTGAAGAACTTCCGTTAATTTCTTCAAAATTTCACCCATCTCATTTAATTCACAGCTGTTTGTCGGCTTTTCTTCCTGGATGGATACGGCCCTGATTTTTGGCTTGGAGATGTTACAGGCCGCCTCGATTTCTAGGGCTCGACCCAAAGCTTCACTGCTGTTATCAAATTTGGCAAGGCGTAGCATTCTCTGAGTTTTTGCATCTCTGATACCATCCACGAAGTTTTGGGCAGCAAGTTCCTCTTGAAATTCATCTGTCGCTCCCGGGTAGGCCAATTGAATGAGACGTCTAATGTCTGCCTCAAATTCTTGCAGGTTTTCACCAGGCTTCTGATGCCGAGGCTTTACTTGTGCCTGATACAGTTGTCTTCGGTGTTGGTCTCCAAATCGTCTCTCCAGGACAGCTACAAGTATGTCATTAAATAAACATAACCCCTATTGCGTCATATATACACTTCTAAAAAGGAATTCTGCAAGGTTCAGTTGGTTAAATGGTATCGTCTTTGCCTCGCATGCCGAAAGTTTGTGGTTCGATCCCTGCAAGACTCAAAGGCTTTTGTTATTAATTTAGGTATTGCTATGACTTAAATTAATATCTTACTACTGGTATCCGAATAGATTAAACTTCAAATACAATACTTAAATGATTATTTATAAATTCGCCAATGGACCAGTGGTTAATATCGTTGGAGTATCATGTTGGGGTTATAGGTTCGATTCCTTAGTGGCTCTACAGACTTTTATTATTATTATATTATAGGTATTTCCGAGAATTACCGAGGATAGACGAGAGATTCCGAATGTGCCTGTCAAGTGTCAACTGCCACATTTGTGTTCGTTTACGTGATCCAACTACTCCTACTACACACCAGTCAACTGTCAGCGGTCAACGATCAACCATCAACGCCATCTGACGGGGCTACATCTTAAATATGGTGGCGACCACGTGAGCGATTCTTGTCAGGTGTCATCTGTCACTTCTCAAACGCCAAATGTCAGGTGCCACGCCTTAATAATGACGTAGCCCACGTGGGCGAGTTGGGAAAAAAAATACCAAGATGGACCTGCGATTTTCTTATGGAGATTTACATGTAAAAATGGTCAAAATTGCGGCTCACCTGTCATAGCTCATCTACTCCCCAAAACGATTTTTTATCGACGCCTTCAACCATACAAGGTACGGGCAAAAAGCACCATAAGAACCCGCTCAGAGCAGTTCTGGTAGATGTTATGCCCCGGAAACGATTTTTATGAAATCCTAGAAACTTTTATTTAATTTTACTGAATTGAATCCTTCAACCACACTAACTACGGGCAAAAACCACCGTAAGAATCCGCTCAGAGCAGATTTGGTAGGTATTATGCCCCCAAAACGACTTTTATGGAATCCTAGAAACTCTTGTATAATTTTACTGAAACTATCGGACTATCGACAAATGGATTTTTTAAGTTTTCTGGGAAAATTCGAAAATTATCACCGTTTTCTATAGAAATATGAACTTAAGCCAAACCCAAAACCTCACTGGTGAAGGAGCTCGGTGACTACTCGATATTGTTCTTAATTAGCAAATTCAATAATTATTTATAGACTAGTATTAAAGGAGGTCATCCAGTGCTGGACTTACCATTGGGTAAATTAAGCAATTGCCTCAAGGGGCATCGAAAAGAGCGCATGGAGGAACCGGGAAAAAATTAATTTTCCTCGACTAGTTTCTCGATGGCAGGGATTTGAAATGGAATTGAGGTATACGGCAGAGCAAAGTTTCGAGGCAAATTTTCTGAAATACCCCCAAAGATATTGCCAATTTTAATGAAAAAATGCTGAATTATAAAATCTAATAAAAAAAACTGTTAGCTCGAAACAATAGGTACATAACTCTATGGTGCTATTCAATATTTGGAGAAATACAGTAACAGACAAAATAAGGGAGGATTTAAGATAAGAAAGGTTTAGTTTGGAGAATACACGAATTCGAATAAGATAATTATTATGCCTTAAGGAATTCATCCAACGAGCCAGTTTCTTTATTATTATTCGAAGTTTAGTTAATGAGTTTGCCTGCTTGAAGAGGCGATTTTCGATTTAATACATCTTTGTCAATTTTATCAAGAATACCTCCCACTCTGTAAATTTATAATTAAATTTGTATGTGCCCTTTTCTGCTCTTACTTAATTATTTTGAATTAATGGTTTATTGTCAATATTTTCGTGGTAGATAGGTAAAGTTCTGATACTTTATCCAAAATTTCCGTCTCAAGGGAATTTCGTACGCATGTTAAAATTCAATGTTGGAAAATTCCTAAAACCTCAGGCTTTACAGGCTGACTAATTAAAAAAAGTATTATATTGGTAGTCATTTATTTTATGGGAAGTATATTTTGAGACCGTAATACCGAATTAAAACTGCAGTGTTTGCAGTCTCTCTAATTGGTTTTCCCCCTGAGTGACGTGCTGGTCGGACCTTAAACGCGAGTATAGGATCGCCCCCAGGAGAACGAACTCCCCCCGGCTTGTTCCGACGAAACAAAAATATATCCGCCCCCATTATAGAAGACGAACTGAGTGGATAGCTATTTACGAAACAGGACAACGGACTCTTTATATATACCAATAAAACGTTCAAATAATATACTCGACTGTAAAGTATGATTTATCCGGCAACGTTTGTAATGTAAAAATAAAATTGATGGGCGATATTTCTCTGGGAGGGTCGTTATAGGCTTTTTATTTTTTAAAGGGATCAACAGTGATGAGCAGCATTAGTAATTTTTTAAAATATTGTAATGTGTACAAGATTCTATTTAATCCAAACTAAACCTGCAATGAAAGAGCTCTAAAAGCTTTTCTCTCCGTGGTTTAAGCTCTTAACTGCTTTGTTTTGCGCTTCATATACACGGTGTCTCAATGGTAGTTTTACTACGATATTAAAAAAAATCCCCATTGTCGCATACTAGTGTGGTAACAGCTGAAGAATTACTAAAAAATTAAGTGCCGTTTTACTAGGAATAACCTTTTATAGATACGGTATAGGCTCTTTATAAATCATTAATAATATATTATTCAACGAGCATGTAATGATAGCAATTACTCATGAGGAAAATTCGTCCGAATGAGTAATAGTCATTACATGCGAATACGAAGAAAATTTATGTATATCCACAACATACATATAAGGATTTTTTTTGCAGTTTTCAAGCTAAAGGATATAATGCACGTAAATGATGTACGCCACTTGCTGCAATATAATCTTCCCAGGTGGATCAATTTCATATGAATGAACGTTGGAAAAACATACAGCACCGATGACCAAGCATTAGGTAAGAATATAGAATAATAATCAAACGTACTTTCTTTTTTCCTAGGCCTGTCCGACATACGTCCACATATAGCACTTGTGCTGAGCCTGTGTGGTTTCATGATAGCCACTCCAGTATTTTTGTGTCCTGTACGAGGCCGTACAGGTCTTTTACTGAGTGTTTGATTAGTATATAATATTTGGGGGCCCAAAGATGCTAAGTCTCCTGCGATCCAGTACCTCGCAGTTGATCAGGATGTGTCTGGCTGTTTCCGGTCCCTTATTGCATAGTCTGCAGTTAAGGTCGGTAAAAAGGCCGGTTATGAATCGCAACCGATCTCTGCTCATGAATAGCAGTTTTTCGGTTCTTTTTTTGAATGGTAGGCCAATAAATTCCTTTCCATGGTTTTGCCTGGGGATTTCTGTCCAGTGACGTCGATGTTCTTTTCGAACCCAGTCTTTGATGTGGCTCCGGGTCATACTTTTTGGTATTCGCAGAGCCGGTTCTGGGCCGATTAGTTTTGTTTCTGATCCTCTCCTGGCGAGTTCATCAGCTTTTTAATTGCCTTCGATCCCTCTGTATCCTGGAAAACCGAAGCATACATACCCAGTGCTTAGTATTTGCTCTGACTTTGACCAGCAGAATAGACTCCTGATCCAGTACCAGCTGCAGTTTTTGACCCGTCTGTAAACCAGGTTTAGTTCTGCCTTCTGATAGCTGTTGGTTCTACTTGGAAAGTTCACCTCGAATGATCTATTAAAACAGTATCGCTTTTGCATAATATGGTCCGCGTTCATGTTTAAAATATCTCCCCCCACAAGATCAGCGATTACCATGTGTCCCGTCCTTCTAGTAACGGTAATTGTTTACTGCAGTCTATGTACCCCCAGCCTGGCCTCCCCCCTTATCACAAAGTGTAGAGGCGGGAGGCCCAGGAGGGTCTCCATGGCCGCAGTTGGAGTGGTCCGCATTGCCCCCATCATGCCTAGACAGGCAAGTCTTTGTACCTTGCCAAGTTGTGAAATCGCGCTTTTCTGTTGTGTCTTGGGTCACCACACCAGAGAGGCGTATGTAAAGGATAGGTTTTACCGCCATTTTGTATGTCCAATACATCATGTCTGGTCTTAATCTCCATTGTTTGCCGTCTGGTAATCATGAGTGATGCCACCACTTTTTTGGTGATATTTTCCAGATGTCGGTTCCAGGTAAGTCTCAAGTTCAATGTTACCCCTAAATACTTTACCTCGTTCGAGATCAGTATGTTTTGTCCTCTCAGGCTGAGTGATCCTAGATCCCCCACCTTTTGCCTTCGAGTGAAAGCTACGATGTTAGATTTGTTGGGACTAATATTTAAACCCCCTTGATCTACCCATCTTATAGTCCGGTTCAAAGCATTTTGCATCTACTCTCTAACCGTTGAGTTAAATTTGCCTTAGGTGATGGTGACTATATCATCAGCATATCCAAGTGCACAGTGTCCCCCATCCGTGAGCGCCCTGAGTAGGCCGTCCGCCACGAGGTTCCACAGGAGCGAAGATAACACTCCGCCCTGCGGACACCCTCGATGCACCCGAGCCGCCAGCGCGCTCCCAGCGATGGTTGCTTCTACCAACCTTCCCCTCAGCATGGAGTTAATCCACCGACAGCAAGTATCCTCAGCTCCTCTTTGTCCGAGGGATCTGGTTATTGAGTTGAAGGAGGTGTTGTCAAACGCCCCCTCCACATGCAGGAAGGCGGCCAGCATCACCTCCCTGTTTTCTAGTGTATCCTCCACCCTCTTGACCAGCTGGTGGAGTGCTGTTTCTGTTGCCTTACCTGTCTGGTAGGCATACTGGTCGGGGTGCAGTGGGCTGTTTACCAATACACAGTCCCTAATACCTATGCCTGTCCGCAAGTTTTTCTAGTGTCTTAAGTTCAAAGGACATAAGACTTATGGGTCTTAGGGACTTTGCCGTATCCTGTCCTATTTTTCTAGGTTTCTGTATAAACGTTACCCTAATGTGTCTCCAGGTTTTTGGTATATATCCAAAAGCTAGGCTGCTTCTTAGAATGCTTCTGAGTATCCTGTACATTAGTTTAGTTCCTTTTTGTAACATTATGGGGTAAATCCCGTCCATTCCCGGGGATTTGTCTGGTTCGAATGTGTTTATTGCCCATTCGATTTTCTGATAGTTAATCACTTCCTTCGAAGTCTGCAAGTCTTCCCTTCGAGGTTCTGGTTCAGTCAACCCCTCTGAGCATAATCTATCTTCGAGACGGGAAAGTGAACCCCTAGGAGTTCCTTTATCTGTTTCCTCTCCCGTACTGGTATATTCGCCAAGATCATTCTTTAGCGAATTTATTGGGGTTTGGGGACCTCTTGAGAGAATTCTTTGAAGTCTAGCACATTATTGAGTGCTCTTATCTCCTCACAGTACTTCCTCCACGACCTTCTCATGGCTCCTCTCAGCTCTTTGTTGAACCTGGTCAGTGTAGTTCTATATACCTCCCACTGATCATTTCTTTTGGCTTTGTTAAAGTATTTTCTAACCTGCCTTCTTAACTTTGCAAGTTCCTCACTCCACCAGGGCACATTCTTGGTGGAGTTACTTGTTGTAAGAGGGCAGTTGTCTTGGAAAGCAGTGATGATTGCGTCATTGAATTGCTCCACAACCATCTCTAAGTCTTCCGTGTTCCTTATTGTTTTCCTGATTAGCGGAAGTATGTGCTCTAGGTCGGCCGCATATGCTTCCCAGTCCGTCTTCCGAGGATTTCGATAGGTAGTAGCAGTTTTTTTCGCTGTTCTATTGAATCTGATGTATCTATGATCCGAACAACTTACCTCATCAGATACATGCCAGTTTGTGACGTAATTGCTCAAATAGTTTGAGGCTAGTGTTACATCTATGACCTCCTTTCTAACAGTGTTAATAAAGGTAGGTTTGCTCCCTACATTAATTATATATAAGTTATTTGCCATAATTTATTGTAGTAATGAATCACCTCTATTGTTGGTGTTGGTACTTCCCCGATTGTGTGGTGTGCAGTTGATCGCAGCCGATGATCGATCAACTGAGTCCCATTTCGCCTACAGTGTCTCACCAGCTCTTCCACCCTCCTGGTTGGTGTTGACTCAGGATCATCGTAGTGCAGGTAGACCGATCCGATTATAATATCCCTTGGCCCGGTACCCCCAATGATCCTGATTTTGGCTGCCGTCAGGTCCCTAGAACAAAAGAGAGTTAACGGCAGTATATTAATATTTTTTTTAAGTAGAATACAGGTCCGAGGCGTGTTGCTGGATCTACTATAAATCATTGCCCCATCGATTCCACTCAGACCTGTGATTTTCCCGTCTCTAATCCACGGTTCCTGTATCAGGGCAATTTCTGCAACCCTCATAGCAACGGTAAGGACTGCCGAGGCCGCCTTACAGTGGTGGAGGCTGATCTGAATTACCCTGATCATTTTGTATCCCTGTGGTCCATATAGTTCCCACGAGTAAGGGGGAAGTGAATAGTCCACTCCTGCGGAGCCCCCTGCACCAAAGTAATGCTGGCTACTCTGGGCTTTCGCCTGGTTTCCCAGAGGCTCCGTTTGAGACGGTGCATCCCCCACCGCCATGCGCCCATCGGCACGGTTCACTTTACACCTTGGGTTGGGTTTGTTTTTGAGCTGTCCTTAGCTGCGCCGCATTTGCGGCTACTGAGCCAGCCGGGGTGGGGGGACGGAGACGGGGGGCGGGGGATACTGGGGGGGGGGACGTACTTAATCAGCATTAAATTTTAAACATTATCTCCGATTATTAATACAAATATAAAATAGTATTAGAATAATTGAAGTATTTTAAAATATAAAAATGACGCAATATAAAATTTTTCATAATAATATTGCGAAAAAATTATTTTAAGATGAATTAAAAGAAAACTCAATGTATTTTTTTACAGATGGCCGGCACAGGCGATGAACCATCGAACGGAGAACGGCCACGTCCCTGCGGACTTCAAAGATCACGCAGTTTGCCACAGTTTTCACATCATGACTCCGGATTAGGGAGCTATTACGGGGTGAGTTTAAAAAGAAAGTATGTTATTTTTTGTGCGTAAAATCGATAGTGGTTTATTTAAGGCATTAAGCGCAAAATTAACCGAAGAAAATGCGATATAAATAAAAACCAGCCATTAGTCTGTCCAGTCTTACTAGAGTTATGTCGAGCGTGCGCAAACTATGACTGTTTATTGGTTCATTTCAAATGATGCTTGGATATCGATCAAAGGTGGAGGATATCATTATTTCACTTTCTTTCATAAAACTTATATATTGTACGACAATATTATTATGAAGTTACGAATGAATATGAACTATTCATATTATGTTTTCTAAAGGATCAAAAACATTATCCCGGTTCCACTCAAACGGAGGGGGACCCTATGTCACGCTACAATCTGCACAAGCGCATGCGCATAAAAGCGAACACACAGATCCAATGTTGCTAGATGTACGATCATGTTATACTATAATGCTAACGAATGAATTTCGCTATATAAAGAAGTTTATTCAATAAAAAATTATATATTTCTTTTAAAATATTTTTACAGTCACTAGGGTCTTTAAATGTTGTTGATTGTCACTGGAATAAATGTTCTGGTTATAACCCAAGAATAATGAACTAAAGAAGGATGGTTACTTCCCATATGAGCGTATGTTCACTTACTATCGCCTCGTGCCCCGCGGTCCCCTCATCCACACCGTCGTCGCTGTGAGGTTGCTGCGCGACGAGCGGCCTTCACTTCGCGGTTGCTGTATTTGTATCTTCTATGTTTTCATTGTGTTTTTAGCTTTCTTAGTGATATTTTCGGGTGTTTTAACACCATTGATAGTTGTGTTTTGGTACTTTGAACATTGAAAAACTTGATACTTGAACCGAAAGAAAATCCGATAAATTAACGATTAAAGCAGAGACCATAGTGCCTGTTTTGCAGAGTATTTTTCAGTGTAGTGTTTTATTATTAAATAACTTAAATTATTTTTAAATGTACGCAAGTCTGAGAATAATAATAATATTTTACCTAATATTGTAGAGAAGTTGTCAAACGGAGGATTTTATTACACAGTGTGTCACTTAGCTATTTAGGTTTTAACCAATATTAAAAAATAGGTATTTTCAAGTACATATACTGGAAAGTACATCTTATTTACACATTGTTTAAGTTCCTTAGATTGTGACCTTACTTATCACGTTAGAATATCATAAATATAGTATGTCATATAGCAATCAGAATACTATGGACAAACTAGTGTTGAATCATATTGTTGGGGAAAAAACCCAACAAGTGTATAACTTTCGTTTTTCACCGTATAGTTTGGTGACATCACCTTGTATGTATGTAGTATGAATGAACCGTAATTAAACTCAAAATAGATTTATTTATCCCCAGGTAAACAGAAATTTGTGCATTTAAATCAAGATATGTCAGTTCTTCATTACTCCTTAGTCCATACCTGGATGGTCGATTCCATTATATAAACCTAAATGTCATTCCGTCAATTCAATCCTGTGTAATCGTTTTCAATTTAATATATCCGTGTCTCCGTCAGTGTTCAGAAAACAGCAATGTGTCAAAGAAAGAAAGAAGATGTTTTCACCCTCTCAAATAAAAACCGACGGACGCTAACTTTCCCGCGTTATTGTCCTTCCCGAGCTCGTGAGTAAAATCATATTTTAGTTCAGTTCAAGCGTTCACTCGAATAGCAGTAAAACGTACTGTTCTCCCTCTGACCAAAGGTCAAATTCCTTTTGGGCCAATTTCTCTTCTTGTATGTATGAGGTGTACCTCATGTAACTTTTGTTCACACTTGGACAAAGACCTCATTTGGGCGTTTTTAACGCAATTCTAAGACAATACAGAATCGTAGCGTCTCTTTTGAAGAAGAAGTAACACTGTAAAATGGCGTCTGCAAATTCCAATCCCAGCTGATGAAATCCAATGTCTGAAGTCTAAAAGGCTACCCCTGGGTACGATAATAGTAGAGAAACGAGAAAATCAAGATATTTGTAGAGTGAAAGCAAGTTGAAATTTTAAAGACAAAAGTTTCATTTTAAATTAACAAATTAAGGCTTTTTAGTAGATATTCATAATTAAGAAACCTTTTGTAATATTAGTTGTATGTGTGAGAGGATGAATGCGTGAAATTAGTGTATAAATTGTATATATCATTTACATCAAATGCAAATGCATAATTACATTATTAAAGGATTTAATAACTAACATACCTACCTGGTTTCAATTCACATAATCTATGTTTAAAACCCCACCACCCTATTTTAATACAGTCCACTACTTTAATTGCTTGTAGTTAATTATACTGTTAATTGCTACCCTCAGCTTTGTGGTCAAAATAAGTTAAAAAAATTAATTTGTTTGTATCGACCACATATATTAATGATGTTTCATTCATAAGCACTCATGCTATTAGCATTACTACAGATAAATTATAAAACTAAGACTTTCTTAATTCGAATTTATTTTCCATAACTTTGAAATTGAATGTCGAACTCTGGTGCCACAAGAAAATTACTATCTTGAATATCAGTAAACATATACATGGTGGCTCGAATTCGGGTCTATGTATGGGTTAGTAAGAGATACAGTGTCGGCCAAAATGGAACAAAATCGCGCATTTAGGTGCCTAACAATATGCCGTTTAGAAAGTTTTGAAATTCCGAGTGTTTCCGCAGATATCCGAAAAAAAAAAACGAAATATTGACATAGAAGACTTTATTTTGGGGATGCATCTCATTGAACATGGATTCTCTTTTGACAACAAACTTAACCTTCTGAAGTTTGGCACCGAAGAGTTCATCCTTAGGAAAACAGACGATGGCACACCGACTAAAATAGTGGCGGCATGTACTGTTAGAATAAGCGGAAATACCGAGCAGATAATTTTTGGGAAATTGGAGAAAGATTTTGGAGGCTGCATCGAACTTATACAACACCACGATTTTCCTTGCAAACACCTCATAGGTAAAGCACTAGTCAAAACCGACGGCAAAATACCGATTCCATCAAAATCAATAAAGGAGATGTAATAGCCACTTGCGAGCCGGTAGAGTAGGTAACCAGTTGTGAAACGCGGTCAGAAGTAACACCCTCAACATCACTTAAGGAAGTCCTAGAATATTTCCAGAAGTCGTGGCATTATCTGTCTTCCGAATAACTGAAGAAAGCTACACAATTTATCAGAGCAGAGCTCAGCCTTTGAAAGGAAAAATGGCAATACTGGAAGAACGAACATCATAAAACATAAAATCGACACTGGAAGTGCTCACCACATACGGCAGCATCCTTGGGTGTTACCAGTGAAGCAGCAAGAGGTTATCATATCAGTGGACAAAATGCTTGACCATAGAATTTTTGAAGAGTCATCAAGCCCATGGTCGTCTCCTGTTGGCTTAGTCACCAAGAAGCATGGGACTACCAGATTCTGCGTAGACTATAGAAGGCTCAATGACGTCACCAAGAAGGACAGCTCTCCACTTCCCATAGTTGATGACACGTTGACGACACTAGCAGGTTCTCATTGGTTTTCAACACTCAATTTAAAAAGCGACTACTAGCAAGTAGGCATTGACGAACAAGAGAAGGAAAATACTGCCTTTTCTACTGGAAGTGGTTTATATCAGTTTAAAGTTACGCCCTTAGGACTATGCAATGCCCCCGCTACCTTTGAACGCCTTATGGAAGTTCTACGAGGCCTCACTTGGAAGACATGCCTGGTCTATCTTGATGATATAATGGTAATAGGAAAAACTTTCGAAGAACACCTACAAAACTTGCATGAAGTTTTTACTAGGATCAAGAATGCTCAGCTTTTACTGAACCCAAAGAAATGTTTTCTTTTCCAACAAAAAGTTGAATTTCTTGGGCATGTCGTATTATCAGAGGGAATTCAAACTGATCAACGAAATATTACAGCAATCAAAGACCGGCCTCGTCCTCGCGACAAACACGAACTGCGGAACTTCCTGGGATTATGTACTTATTATAGAAGGTCTGTCGAAGGATTTGCAAATATAGCTGCACCTCTACATAAACTCACTGAAGTACGAGCAAATTATAGCTGGGATCATAACTGTAATTCTGCGTTCAGGAAATTAAAAGTGGCTCTATGTTCTAGTCCAATATTGAGATATCCGGAACAAAAGGGTAAATTCTGTTCATCCACAGGCCTTCTTCCAGATCCGTCTCTTGAATTTCCTTGTCTACTCCGTCTCTCCAGCTTCTGCGTGGTCTTCCTCGTTTTCGGTTTCCTTGGGGGTTGCAGTTTAGTACTTTCTTTGGGATTCTGTGTTCTGACATTCTTTGGACGTGCCCATATCATATTAGCTGTTTAGTTATTATGTTATCAATAATGTCGTGTTGTATTCCCATTTCTTGTCTAATGGTTTCATTTGGGATTCTATCTCTCCTGGATTTTCCTGCCGCTCTTCTCCAGAAGTCCATTTCTGTGGCTTTTAGTTTTCGTTTTGTTTTCTCTTTTATCGGCCATACCTCCGAGCTATATGTTATTATGCTTTTTACGATGATAAATCCTTTTTTTTATTTTCTTTTGTAATAGTTTTGGCCCATAGAATACTGTTCAGCATGGAAGTAGCTCTTCTTCCCTACATGTTTCTGTCCGATATTGCCTCGTCTAGTGTCCCTTCCTTAGATATTTTCATTCCTAAGTATTTGTATATATTGCAGTGTTTGATAATCTGTCCCGTTGCTATATGTAGGTCTTCTTGCTGTCATCCCATGCACATATACTCCGTCTTTGTAATGTTGACATCCAGACCCCATTTTCCATACTCTTCGATGAGCTTTCGGCTTATGTATTCCATGTCATCTATATCTTGTGCAATAACCACTTGGTCATCCGCGAAAGAGAGGGTATGTACTGTCGTGTCGTCATCCACTGGCATTCCCATGCTATTGCATTTCCGTTTCCATGTCCTTAGCGCGTGTTCCAAGTATATTTTGAATAGTGTCGGAGATATACAGCAACCCTGTTTAAGACCCTTGGTTATTGTGAATCCCGCTGTTAATCCTTCGTTGGTTTTGACTCTGGATGTGGAGCCCGCGTATAAAGACTTCACAGCTTTTATTATTTCCGTGTTAATGTTGGTATGTCAAAGAGCCTCCCAAAGTTTTACTAAAGGTGTACTGTCTTAGGCCTTTTTCAGAGCCACATACAGAGGAGATGTACTTCTTGATTTCGTGCTGCCTTCTTTTCTAAAATTTGTTTTAGCGTAAACAGGTGGTCAACTGTGGATTGTCCTGCTCTGAAGCCTGCTTGTTCTTCTGCCTCCATATCGGCATATTCTTTTTCTATCCTGTTCTTTAAGATTGTCCCATAAACTCTGCTTATAGCGCTTGTAACGGCTATTCCCCGATAGTTGTCGCAGTTAGTCTTGGCGCCTTTTTTGTATATCGTCGATAGATGTGATGTCTTCCATTCTATGGGTACTTCGTGCCTGTTGAGGCACCTTTGGAATAGATTTATTAATAGCCCGTATAGTTCATCTGTGCCGTATTTTAAAAGTTCGTTAGTAATAAAACAGAGTTTTATCCACAATACCGAAACAGAATATTTGCACTCGACGCGCGTTTCGCTAACCATGTTAGCATCATCAGGAGATGATTAATCATCTCCTGATGATGGTTAGCGAAACGCGCGTCGAGTGCAAATATTCTGTTTCGGTATTTTGGATAAAACTCTGTTTTAGTGCATGTTGCCGAAGGTTCCAAACCCCAACGTAGTTCGTTAGTAATATTACCTGGTCCTGGGGCTCTTCCTTTTTTTTATGTTCTTACAGACGTCTCTATAACCTCTGCCACAGTTATTCTAATTGGGAATCCTTGTATAAATATGCCCTGGTTTTCGTTTTGGATGTCTTTAAATTGAAGTCTGTCTTCTGTCAACATATCCTCAAAGAATCTGTTCCATTTTTGAGGTGTTATAAGTGAGATTCTGTCCTTCGTTCGTCCTCCTCTCGTACTTTTGAGGAGCCTCCAACTTTCTGTAATCTTCCGTCCTCCAATATATGTATTGAGTCTTGAACACGTCCTTTCCCATTGATTGTTCTTCTTTCCACATATTTTCTTCCGTATTCTCCTTTGTGATTCTTTGTACTTTATCTTGTCTACCATAGTTTTCGAACTTAAGTATATGTGGTACCTTTTCCTTTTTTCTTCTATTTCGTATTCAATTTCTTCGTCCCACCAGTATGACACACACTGTCGCTGAGTGTATGCCCCTCTTTATATATTCGCATTCTTCTTCTATGTTTGTGACGGCGCTCAACCTGTGCCGGGCCCAAAACAAGATCTAGGAGAAAAATGAAACGATATAATGTGGGCCTACCGTTTGAACGTATCGCCATTGACGTAGCTGGCTCTTTCCAGAAACAGATAATGGTAACAAGTACATTTTAGTGGCAATTGACTACCTCAGTACATGGCCTGAAGTGTTTGCGATTCCCAATCAAGAAGCTGTTACCATTGCAGAGGTCCTCGTGAATAACCGATTCAGCAGATTTGGTGTTCCGTTAGAGCTACACTCAGATCAAGGACGCAACTTCGAATCCAAGGTTTTCCAGGAAGTCTGTGATTTACTCAACATCCATATAGCATGAACTACAGCCTCACATCCACAATCAGACGGCATGGTTGAGAGGTTTAACAAGACCATTGAAGAACATTTGTCAAAGGCCGTAGATGAACATCAGACAGATTGGGACCAACACATACCACTATTTTTGATGGCCTATAGATCCGCAGTTCATGACACGACATGACTAACACCAGCCATGGTTTTATGTGGAAGAGAACTCCGTTTACCCTGTGACTTATTATTCAGAACGCTAGACAACCAGGATATGGAAATTCAAGACTACGCGGACTCTCTTAAGGAAAAGTTTCTATACATCTATGAATTAGTCAGAGAAAACACGGAGAAAGCCAGTGACCTAATGAAGACACGATATGATCTCAATGCTAATTCTATGGGAGTTCAGATGAACGATAAAGTCTGGTTATATAATCCGCAAAGGAAGAAAGGAAGAACTCCCAAGCTAACGCTAGTATGGAAAATACAGTCATATATTGTTGCCGCCTAAAAATATTCAATTCACTAGTGTTTTTATACACTTTTAAATAAAATATATCGTTATTTATATTACTTAACTTCTTTAGGCGCGTTTAGTACATTTTTCCTGAGTATTAAATCAAATCGAGCTGTCACGCATCACGTTCAGCTCTTCAAGGGGTAAAGTAGGCTCAAGTCGTCGTTAGCGAAGCGAGAGAGAGAAATTAGTAACAAGGCACTTAGAATCTTATTTGGATCACCCTGTACATCTTATCAGTCTGTAATAAGTATATTAATTCTAATAATAGGTAATCATCTACTTAACTGCCAAATAATAAACGTAATAATCAACTAAATATGTATTATGCCGGTGCCTAGTCCGTATACTTTTTTGTTTATTTTATTTAGTTTTTAATATCGCTAGTTGAAGTATTCATTCCTTTCATGCGGTCTTAATTTTTCATCTTGTTGTTATTGTTGTTTATAAGTTCTTTATTTCATTTGAAAAATAAATGTTTTTTAGCTCATATAGCATATTTTGAGGTATTCTAGAGGTATGCAAAAAATGTTTAAATCAAAAAATTTATTAAAATCTAAGAAAAACAAATGGTACTCTACGATAACAAAAAATCAATTTTTTTCGGGATTTTTCGGAAAAGTCCTAAATTTGAGAGATTTTTAAATTTCGACTAGGGAACGATCTGCGAGACGTATAAATGTATAAACGGTATAGTAGGTAACTATAAATTTCGCGAATAAACATTATTTATATTTCAAAAAAAAAGTATTTTTGACTAGGAAATGACTATAGGAACATGTAAAACTGTTTACAAACAAGTTCCATGAACATTGAAATTAAGTGACATATTGTACAATAATTGTACTCTGGACTTTAGGGAAAATGATGAGTCTATTGCCAATGAGTTATCGGGCCTATTAGGTATATAGTCCAACACGTTAACACGACGATTTTAGTGGTAGCAATTTTCTATAAACACCTTATCGAAAGTCGATTTAATTATTTCTGTAATCACTTATCGACTAGTAATAAGCGATTTTTTTGAAGTGGTCATTCGAGTGAAATTTGAATTCGCGTAAACGCAATAATTTTAAATTTTAATGCCTTGGGAAGTTGATTTATTTTATAAAGAAAGAGTCCGCAATATAATCAGGACAATTTTTAAATCGGTTTGTTTGGTTTTTAATACTTCTGGAAACAATTCGAGCTCTAATGGCGTAAGTATCGTTATTAAGAATATAAGAATTATTATGAATTTGCGATTTATCGTCTTAACCATATAAAACGGTAAAAACTGGGTATAAGGAGCACATGTATTTGCCCAGCGGCGCATTCAGAAAATCTTTTTGGGGGGGGGCCAACATAGGTTGTGGCTAAAAAAAATTTTAGGGTGCCACGCCCCGATGTTATCACATTTTTTATACGTACATTTTATATTCAAAATACAGTTTTAGAAACACTTTTTTATCTAAATTATTATATAATATGAAAGGAATTGAGTTTTTTGTTAATAATTTTGTTTTTATCCGATTGGACGAAAAACGACACCTTTCCGAGGTGTTTTCTCACCGCAAAAGTCATGATTCCAGTATATTGTATTCGTTGCTTGGCAACATGCAATAACTGTACAAGAATAGAAAATAACAGTCCGGGAATGTAACATTCCCGTCCTAGGCCGGGAATGTAACATTTCTGTCATATTCAAACGCCTTGTTTGTCAGATCTAACGTCTATCAAAAGTAAAATTTAGCTGTAGTTTCCGTAGCTACGTAATAAAATTCAAGCTCGCTCGATTCAAAACTTGATATTATGTTGAGTTTAAATTTAAAACACCGTTTTTATTTACAGTAATATTTGGCTCTATTTATATAAGTACGTATTCTAATTAATTTCGATCGGATAAAAAATAGTATGTGCAACTCGTAGGAAAAGCACATTCCTGGACTCCTGTGTTGCTGGCCTCGGCTGCGCCTCGTCCAGCAACTACCACAGTCGTCCAGGAATGTTTTGCTTTTCCTCCTAGTTACACAATATACTATTTTATATACACCCTGTGGGTGTCTCGAGGTGGATGAGAACCGCTCAACGGATCGTTCTGAAAATTTGGTTGTTTACATAAACGGATATGCTCTACCTTGCTAAAATATTTTCGACAATGCAATGTTGCCGCTTCTACTAAAAAGTAGTGGCAACTGTAAAATTTTAAATGGAACACCTGTATATTATTGGATATTTGGATTTTGCGAAGAATTCTAGACATATCTTGTGGATAATGTCCTATACCTATCTCTAACTGTTTTTGAAATATTGACAGTTGAAAATCGACCATAAACTATCGTTTGACACTAATATTTTTATTTAACCAGAGGTTAAGAAATTCCGGTTAAATTTTACCTCTGGTTAAATCTAAAATTAGTGTCAAATGATAGCTTATAAAAAACCAAGATAGGAAAGTGCAAACCATATTGCTCTAACTTTAGCCGTTTAAATTTTACAGGCTGTCAAACTTGGTAAATGGTCGATTTTCAACTGTCAATATTTAAAAAAAAATTGGAGATAGGGATAGGGTATTATTCATGTAATATGTCTAGAATTTTCCGCAAAATACAAATATGCAATAATATACGGGGTGTTCCACTTCAAATTTTACAGTTTATGTAACGTCTAAGGTACCATCCACCGTGAGACATTCTGTATATTTATAAAGTAGTCGATGGATCGACGCATATGTGACATTTCGAATAATTTTTGATGCCGAATTTTAGAGTCTGAGGGGCTAGTCCGATGACCCCCCCCCTCCTCCCCCCCTGGGTGCGGCTCTTTATTTGCCTGAATTCCCATTTTCTCTCTTCCACATTTCATTCATTGGTTAGCGTGTCATGGAATCACGCCATATCGTTACTGATTAATGTTAATAAAAATATTGTAAAAATGCCACTCTTTCAAATATTTACTCTAATTGACCTCCCTCTGTAATATAAATATATATCCAACAACAGTAACAACACCTCTACAAAAGGACAAAAAGCTCGTGACGTCATGCATGTGGACCATTGCGATTTGGAGCGAAGATATAGGAGGAGGGCTTGTGGGTAGAAGGATAATCGCGACCGAGGCGCAATTGGTTGCAACGTTGCCAGATTGCTACTATAGTAGCGAATATTTGGAATCACGTATATAAAGAATGTATGCTCTTTCCTCTTTTTATAATGTGGTATTTCGTAATTAATTGTCTACCTTGTTCGTGCACTTCCTGAAATAATTCTTTCCTTATAGAGCTGACAACAGCCCATCATATGAACGATGTAACAGAAACAAAACAAAACTATTAGTATCCGAATTTGCCGACAATGGCTGCAATAATTAGTATAATTTTCTTGCATTTTTCTGAAATATGGACTATTTATTTGGTTTTAAGTTCGTGAAACTGGTACCTAATATTTCGTTCTATATTTAGGTATACAATTTATAATGTTAAGCGTATTTTTAAATACGTAAAACCTTATATGTTCGACTTAAAGACCTGTTATTGGTAAGGAGTTCCAGATGCTCGTCACAAGCCAGAAGAAAGAATTTTGGTAGAGGCTGGTTCTGGGTGTGCTCTGTTGAAGAGCATATGGATGAGAGTTCCTAGCTCGTCGTGTGAAACGAACAAAGCTGGCACTGGAGGGAATCAGGGTCTTCAGTTCGGTCCAATACCTTCCGTGATAATATCGGTAAAAAAGGGAGAGATCACCCACCATCCGCCTATGTTCCAAGGTGTGACGGGAACGAGTCAGTGTTTCTTCGTTAATAAGTTTAACAGCTCGGTTCTGGATGGAGTCTAAGAGCGCTACAGTATGTTTGAGAGCAGAACTCCAAATATGAGAGCAAATACTCCAGAGTAGGTCTGATTTGCGATTTATAAAGTGTAGGCAGCTGATGGGAGCTGAAGTATTTTTTGGCACGGAAAAGTACACCCAGTTTTTGAGAGGCACACTTGGCGAGATCTCGGGCATGCTCATTTCATGAAAAGTTAGTGCTTGCGGTTATTTCAAGAAGCGAAAGATTGGGGGATGGAGAAAGGATTTCCCCCTCCATGATGATGTCAAGGAAGTTTCCTTTAGTTTTTCTCCGGGAGAACACAGCAGTCTGTGTCTTTTTGGCATTGAAGGTTACAACATTGTTAGATCCCCATTCAAGAATTGTGTTTAAGTCTCGATTGATTGAGTCAGTCTGTTGTCTTCTTAGTTGTTCCAGAGTGACCGATGATAATGGTTTGTCAGAAGAAAAGGATGATACAAGACTGCTTTGTTTTTAATGGAAGTTTCGATTGCTTTACGTGTGTTCGATTGCTTTACGTTTTATCTAATTTTCGATGGGAAATAGTGGTCAAAATTAGCAAATAATTCAAATTTAATGTGAAAACAATAGAGTACAATAGATACATGTAAACAAATTCTGAAGATATCAATATTTTGTTTATTTATTATTATAATTTTTTGTCCATCGCCCGATAAACTCCATATAAAAACCATATTCAGGATTAACAATGGTGAAGTGTAAATCCTGCAATAATGAGGAAACTGAGAGCTATGGCCATGCAAAATGCGATATATGTGAAACATATTTATGTGTTAATTGCTCGACTTTATCAAGCTCAAAGCAAAAGGGTCTAACGATAAAGAAAGGATCACCTTGGATCAGGTATCATTGCAAGGACTGCATTCGTGAGAACAGTATTAATATCAACTTTTGTTTATCTACCCTAGAAGACAAAAATTAGGAGGACATGAAGTCATTTATCGAATATCTTGATGGCAAATTTACAGAATCTAGAATTAAAATGGAAAATACAATAAAAGCAGTGGTGCGGCATGAACTAGAAAAGCTCAAATTGGATTCTGAATTCAAGCAGATAAATAGTCTACTACCTAACAAACATGATGAGAAAAATTTCAACAAAATTAGGGAAACACTGGGCAAACAAAAGGCAATTTCAGGATCAATGAAAGATCATATGTATAATAATTTTAGAACCCAATCGGAACGTTTTAAAGAGATGACTGATAAATCTAATACATCACTTATCAATAACATCAATGTGGCCAACAGAGACATGGCAGACCAAATACAAACAAATCTTGAAATACAGAAAAGTAGCCTCAAGGAAGATTCAGATGAAACAAAGCATCGCTTTACAACTGTGCTAATAATATCAAAGAGGCCAACAAAGAAATGGTTAGGATGATGAATATAAGTAATCCTGCTAAAACAGAGATTTCCGACTCACAAGTTGATGCTTTCGCAAAGATCAACGCTTTGGAAAAAGACATTGAATTTCTCAAGAAGGAAATAAACAATGTAAATAGAATGCCTGGAAAGCAAACACATCAGAAACACAAACAAATAACCTCTGCTCAAGCCGAACCAGTTTGACCGATAGTTACTGAAACAACCAAGTTGTCGACTCAGGACAATAGCTGCGAGATCACAGCAGTGGCTCCCAAACTTCGAAGCAGTTATATATATGTTAGCAATTTATCGATACAGGTAACAGAAAACAATGTACTTAACTATCTGAAAAAAAGTTCGTTTTTCGGTGAAGAAACACACTTTTAAGTATACAAACTAAGAGTCAGATCTGCAGAATACTCCAGCTTCAAGGTTGAAGCGCCATTAGCCTTGGAGAAAGAACTCTTGAACTCTCGGAACTGGATAGAAAATGTTGTTGTAAAGAGGTTCCGGTTTTTTCGAGAAGAAACTTCAAGCGGAAAGAACTACTACAATAGACAGCAATATGATCGAGCTGCAAGCTGAAACAACTACCGCAATTACCACAATGGACAGTAAGGCGAGACATGAACCACAAGAAGGTGGACGGACAAAATCATTCCACCAAGGAAGTATCGGAAATGGTATAAAGATGGGTTTGAGAATTTTGAATATTAATATCAGATCTTTAAGGAATAAAGTCCTATAACTTGAAGCATTTCTTGCGGACAAACATATTCACACAGAATATTGGCTGACAGAAATGGAAATTAATGGACTAAAAATAGAAGGCTACAATGCAGCTGGTTATTCTGCAAGGAACGACACTTCTGGAGGTGGCACCGCTGTATTGGTGCATATGAATATTAAGTCGGTAACAACACATTTAAATTCAGACTTTATTTTTAACTGTAATATTGAAAAATGTATTGAGTGTTCATGTATTAGTATAAGAGATTTTAATTTGTATATTCTAGCTATGTATAGGTCCCCTTCGGGCCACTTTGACAATTTTCTGACTAGTTTGGAGAGTATTCTTGCTTCTCTTGGTATCAACAAAACACTCATCATAGCGGGTGACTTTAATGTGCGCTTCGGGTCTGTGGAGATTACATCACTGAGACTGTGCGATACCTTAATGGGTTTTGGGATAAAACAAACAATGTACCGAAGAGTATCCCAGACAGGATAACATCTTCGTGAGGGACAATATGGATGTTGATGGCGCTGAGGTTGTCGATCTTGATCTGTCTGATCATTTAGGACAGATCATTCACTTTTCTTTGCCAAGGAAAAAAATGAGTTTTAGAAATACAAAAAAGTCTCAGTATGGGTTAATGGTTTTCATTCATATAGTTTCTGAAAGCTCTTGGGAATTTGTCAATGACAATAACTTGAGCATTAATGACAGGTTCGATAGATTCATTCACATTTTAGAACAGGCGTATCTTCAGTCATTTCCAGAAAAGACCTACGTAGTTAGATCTGATCATTCTAATAATATAAATTGGTTTAATGATGAATTACGAGTTATGCGGAAACAACTAAGAATGCTGGGCGAAATTGGTAAACAATACAATAGTCTTAATAATAGGCATATATATAAACAATATAAAAATGATTACAGAAAAGCTATTCGCGATGCTAAGATTTCTGCTAACGATAATTTAATAAGCTCTTCTGGTAACCCGAGTAAAACTATGTGGCAAATAGTAAATAAAAATACAAAAAAAATTATCAAAATATTGTTACTAATAATATCAGTTCAAATGATTTTAACAACTGCTTCTCAAATGTTGCACAAAATCTTGTGAATAGTATACCACACTCAGATGCTGATCCTTTAGATAATATGAACTTTAATATTCAACTGCAAACTAATTTTTACTTTTCAGAAGTATCACTTAATGGGGTACGAGATGTTATTGATGGTCTAAAAAACAAGAAAAGTCATGACATATATGGCTTAAATGTCCAAATGATAAAATCTATAAAAAATATTATTTTATGTCACCTCACTAAATTAATAAATTCTTGTATCAAAGAAAATGTATTTCCAACAGCCTGAAAAATTGCTTTGGTTATCCCACTGTTCAAGAAAGGAAATATAAATATAACTGAAAACTATCGCTCAATTTCATTGCTCCCTATTATTTCAAAGATCTTAGAAAAATGTTTAGCCAAACAAATGATTGTTTTTTTTGAGTAATGATTTGTTTAGTGAAAGCCAATTCGATTTTAGAGAAAAGAAAAACACTACCCTTGCTATACTCGATTTGGTGTCGGAGATCAGCTGGGCCTTCCGTGATCTTCGTTATGGGACGGTCTTGTTTTGCGATCTAAGCAAGGCTTTTGATTGCGTTGACCATTCAATTCTGTTAAGAAAGTTGGGAGGGGGAAGTTTTTGTCCCAGAAGCATTGAGCTTCTTCAGTCTTACCTTGAGGGTAGAACACAGGCGGTGCGGTACTCTGGTGTGTTGTCGGGGAGTAGTGGGATATCAATTGGAGTGCCCCAGGGCTCTATCTTAGTCCCATTACTTTTTTAATTTATAAAAATGATTTCCCACAAAATGATCAACGCTCTTTGCCGATGACGCGGCAGTGTCCGTTATTGCAGAAACTCTAGAGGCTTCATTGACTATGTCCAGGGAAGCACGGGAGATGGCTGAGAGATGGTTTAATAGCAATAAATTACTGCTGAATAAGGAAAAAACTGAAAGGATGGTTTTCTCAATGAGAGACCTAAGTGGGGTTGATTCGGCGGTAGACAAGGTGAAGTTTCTGGGTGTGCATCTTGATCCGTGACTTCGGTGGGACCATCACATTAATGAACTTTCATTAAAGCTAGTAAGATCGCTATACTCTTCGTATTTTTCGTTTTCCGCGCGGTGCGGTGAAAGTGATGGTCGGCCTTCGATTCAGGGATGACTGCAGGGCGGCGGTCGTGGGGCTCGGGGTACTTACGGTGCCATCTTTATATATCTTGGAGAACCTTCTCTACGTAAAGAAAAATGTTCATATGTTTGCGACGCACGAGGATGTTCATAACTATGAAACAAGAAATAGGGGTAATATAGTGCCATTGTACTGGCGATTCAAGAGATGTCAGAGTGGTCCAGGTTACTGGGCAGTAAAATTTTTTAATGTTCTCCCTATTGCAACAAGAAATCTGCCCTACAAGCAGTTTAGGGATAAAGTTAGGAAAATATTGCTTGGGAATGCCATTTACTCATTTGACGAGTTTTTAAAGCATGATTTTAATTGAAATTCTTATTGTGTAGTACAAGTGTTTTTTTAATTGCTTCTTAATGCGTGTGGTCTGTACACACATTAAAATATATATTGTGAGTGTTTGATAGTTCATTAAGTATATTTTTCTTTAAATTGTGACATATGTGATACATGGTTGTAACTAACATGAAATAAATTACTGAATTACAGTATACAAAAGACAGAAATGGACTACGCACACTTACAATAGTGGCATCAAAACCTAATAATACTTGAAAAGTGTCTCGAAAAGCACTAATTTGGAACTGGTTTAATTTGGAAATAACTTGGAATGTAGACATTTGAATTTGTAGCTATTTTAATTTTGTATTTCGGAAAGTATTTCTCTATTAAATCTTTATTGTTTAATTGTTGTAACTTGGAGCTTGGAATTTATATTCTTATTGATGTAATTAACAATGTTCTACGCTTTGACTTGTGCAAGTGCTTTCTTTATTACATGTATTATCATTAATAAAGATTTTTTGATTTTTGATTTTGATCGTCTGCATAGCTGTAAATGGGGTTTTCAGTAAGATTTACTAGGTCATTTATGTGAAGCAGGAAGAAAGTTGGAGACAAAACCGAACCCTGCGAAACACCAGCATTGATGGCAATTCCTCAGACGAGACACCATCGATGGTGACCTGAATACTCCTTTTATCCAAAAAACTACACAATAGTTTATGCAGAGCCGGTGGAAAACCATAAGTTGAGAATTTGCCCAGGAGTGATTGAGTTTTTGTTGGTGTTTAATTGTATGGTTTTCTCTCGGTTTCGGCTAGTTTCGTGGTAATGATGCCTCAAAAGTGTTGTATTCCTGGCTGTAATGGAAACTATAAAAATCGGCCTAAAGTTCATATTTTCGGTTTTCCAATGGACGTAAGTTTACGACAAAAGCTGTACCTCGAGATATCTTTGAGCCCACAAACAACGCGAAAGTATGTAAAGCTCATTTTCCTGCAGGTAGTAGAATAAAAAGTACAACTGTCCAAGATTAAAACACTGGTAAGTGTTTTACAATAGATTTATCCCCTTATATGATTAAAAAGGCATGGCCTACATGGATGACGTCACACGACAAGCACTAAGGCCTTGT
>MU183101.1:212730-231767 GCA_016904865.1 Pissodes strobi
GCATGGCCTACATGGATGACGTCACACGACAAGCACTAAGGCCTTGTTGTTTCGCGGGTATTGATTTTGTTCTTACAGAACCACAAGCTTCGCAGTGACCTCTCATACTTGAACCATACAATCTTGACACTCAAGCTTACATTCAAAAGAATTATCAAGTTCACAATTATTGATAGTTTTCATAAATATTAGTGTATGTAGCCGCACTAGCCGCTTATGCTTATATGATTAAAATGAATGACATGGCCTACATGGATGACGTCACACGACAAGCACTAAGGACCTGTTATTTAGTGGGTATTGATATGTCACATGTTTTGCGAAAATATTATTGAAGTGAAAACTTCTTTAGGCGCGTTTTGCGTTTTTTTCCTGGGTATTGAATTCAGTTTAGTAGTCACGCGTCACGCGTCACGCTCGGATATGTATGGCATGTTATAGGTAGAGGGCTGAAATTTTCAGGGATGTAGCCGGGGTAAGAAGAACATCCTGGACGAAAACGGGAACCCGTCCACCCCCGTTTGGCCAGGGGAGAAGTAAAAACTTAAATAATTAATTTCAGGAGAACGCGGTCGAAATTTTAATGGTAGGGCCCCATGGGGGGCCACCTTGGACCATACGGGGGGGACCGGGACTCTAATTTTAAGGGGGATTTTGGGGGAAAACGATTTTTCGCCCGTATCTCTGCAACGAAAGCTCGAATCGAAATTCAGACAAACGATGACCTCGCTTGTTGAAGTTTTCACTTCTATCATTAGGTCTTAAGCATACACATATTTTTTTATAATCTAGTCAAAAGAGGTGTTAAAAACGTTTTTGAAAATAGACAATAAATTAAAAATAGAGTCAGTTATTCGCATAAATGCCGTATGCAGGAGTCCTGGCCTTATATAGCTTAGACAAGGAAAGAAGAGGACAGATAACATAGGAAAAAGCCTGTTACCATCTGCCACATAAATTACTGGGTAACTTCAATAAATTAATTGAAATTATAAGTAATACATAATAATTAATAACATAAAGTAATTTTCAGTCGTAAAATAATATAGCCATTTTATAGGTAGAAAAATATATTACCTACGCCTCTGTTGAATGATTCTCCTTGAAGAAGATTTATGGCTTTATTGATTATTTGATGACGGAAAATATCCAAGATCGGGTATCAAATTACTCTCGATAATTAAATAAACATCCCTACCATGATATACTCAGAGGTAATACAATGTGTACATTATGCATTATTATTAAAACAAGAAATATGCAAATAAACTACAAGGTCAGCAGACAATAATTACCTGTGAAATGAAATTCCAGGCTCCCTCTTTTCACTTCGACTCTTGCAACCATATGCCGAACAATTTACCATTATGAATCTTAGTTTTTATTTCTCTTCGTTCAAAAACTCACAAAATAACTGCAAAATAGCACCGCCACAACAATAGATGTGTTTGCCACATAAATAATGGCCGCTGCTCTGAAAAGGCTTCAATTTCAGTACATTAGCTTAATGCCATGCGCGGTAACCTTACTCTTACCTAATCTAAGTTATATACGGTTCAAGTACCTCATGAATTTTTATTTTATCGTTCTAACACGTATCTGTTCGACCAGGTACTTTCCGAAAACCATTTTAAGTAAGAATATCTCTCTCCCTCTATCTTACAGGGTTCAGGTGGTGATGAAGTGCAAGCATCAAGAACGGCACGATTTGTGGCAGACATACGACAACTTATTACACTCAAACAACACTATTACCCCGAGGGTGGCTGGGGATGGATGGTGCTTTGGACCGCTATGCTAGTCCAGATTCTCGCCAATGGGTTTATCGCCTCTGCGGGACTCTTCCAGTTAGAAATAATAAGAAAGTTCGGACCGGAATTTCGGAAACAAACAGGTAATTGAAAATTCGTAATGAGGTTTTCCATGATGCAATTATTTTTACTCAAAAGCTTCTGGATTTTCGGGGTTCACGAGTAAATCCCTCGGAATTTCCATTTAAATAAGCCATTATTCTCTTTCGATGTAGCTAATTTTATATGATAAAGCGTGCCAGAAATCTAAGCTTAATTCAAAAAATTCAACAGGACAAAAGATAAAGCAGCTTTGGCCCTAAATGAACCGTTAAGTTTCACGGCAGATTTAACACAGAGCACAGCTTCGGCGTCGTTAGCATCAAACTTCCGAAATTATCTCTATAAGCATAATAACAAATCCTGTGAGATGCACCGATATATGCTAATAAGCTAATGATGCTGAAAATATTCTTGAACTATAATTTAATGCGTAACAACGGCTAATTGGGTGCTTACATTAACTAAAGGCAAAAATTGCATATTCAAACACTTGACCCATTTCCAAAGGGATTAGGTTATTAAACATTGCTATTCTATATATGCCGGACCACAGAAACTAGGTTAGGAGTTCATAGCATCATACGAAAGAGGGAATTAAAGCTTGGATTTGAAGATTATAATGTTCATTATAGGAAAGAGCATGCAATGCACTTTCTGAATGCAAACGAAACGATTCTAATACATTTTGAGGACTGACTTTTGCATTGGAAGCCAGACCAGGGAGTATTTAATAATATCGTATTTTCCGTAGTAGCGGTGGCAATTGTTGTATAGGAGGAGTAGTAGTAGTGTAAACTCTACTGCTACTTCATCCACATGCTTCGCACAGTAGATCAGTTTCGGCAGTTCACTCACTACATAATTAGAAATAGCAATATGTTTCATTTCAGAATGGCTTGGAGCCGTCTCAACGGGAATATCCCTGTTGATTTCACCGATCGTTATCGCCTTTTGTCGAAGAAGATCCACCAGGGTAACGGCAGTTATGGGCGGCCTCATTACGGCCCTGGGCTGCCTGTTTACTAGTTTTGCCACGCAGTTTCATCAATTAATTTTTAGGTAAGCAAGTGATTTTTGGATTATAAATATTTATTTCTTGGCCTTTTTAGTACATATATTCGACTATTTGGGTCCATACAAAATCTTCATTTTATTTGGGTTGCTATCGGCAGTGGCAAATTTTCGCTGACAACTTATAGTAATAAATCTCGAAAACTTATTTACGAATGGAAATGCTGAGCTATGAAAAATTGGGCCACAAAAGCCGCTACATTTTGATAACGTCTAAGGGTTTGTTATAGAATCCGAATAGTTTTTAAAGAGCTGGTTGTGCATGGCGTTTAAATAATGATGCTATTTTACCTAGAATAATAATCTTTCACCATTAGCATATTCTAAATCTGTACAAGCAAAAAGAAATTAAACTGAAACTTGGGAGTGAACCGGGCTAATACTTTGAAAGTAATTTAACTTCAGATTAAAATAATTTACAGTCATTTCGTTTACACGCCATTAAATGGGATTAATTAGGAGATTAGAGGACCCAAATTTGAGACCCTTTCAGGAATTATATAAGCGGTTGTAAAAGGAGTCTATATATAGGAAACTTCGAGATAGCCAAACGAAGCGAGGTGAGGCTAAAAATGCCTGGAAAAATAGATCTAATAAATGTCTAAGACATTTTTTTTATTAAAACTGCTTGAAGATGGAAAACTAAGACATATATTGGTCTTTTGAAATATGAATAAAAAGTATAAAAAGAATATGGTTCGGAATTTAAAAAAGATCAGTCGTAAAAACCATGAATTGCATTAAATATTCCAAAATATGGCAGATCACGTATTTTGTTCTACATTTAATACTTTATCTACAGTTGAAGGGAATCATTTCGTTAAAGATCTAAAAGCTTTTTTGGATTTTAAATCATTTGAAATGATTAAAGTCATTTTCCTGAGGCAAGATTATTTTTTAAACACTGTTTTCCTATTTTTTATTGATTAGTGTATAACGATTTATAATAAAATCCAAGTAATACAGGGTGTCTGGAAGTACCGTTCGAATAATTTCAGGAGTCATTCTACATAAGAAAACATGAACATTTTTTCATATGAACCTGGGTCCGGAAATGTATAGTTTCCAAACTTTTCTTTAAAAATCAGTTTTTTTATTAGTATTTTATATATCCTTTTACTTATTTTGTTGAAATTTTATAGTGTTATCTGTAGTAATAAGGGGCGCATTTAGCCTTAATTAGATTAAAAATATAAAGTCCAGTGGCGTCCCGCGGTGAGTGCGCCACTGACTTTAGGGAAGTTAGGGAACTTGGCAAATTTAAAAAGTCTTTTGTCTCTTGCTAGGCATACAAATTTAATTTTAGTAATTAAGAACATACATTGTAGCAAATTGTGTGCAAAAGTTTATGACTATGTAAGTCAATTTCATGTTAGGAATAAAAATAGGAGTAATCGTATAGTGGAGAACTACAAACTATAGAATGCTCAAGGTTTTAGGCATAATATAGGTTCTCTGTGTAATGTTTTAAAGCGGTACTTACCAAATCAAGAATTTCTTGCTTTGAAAATTCCACTAAGAAGTCCCATAAGGGATTTTACAATAGAATGCATGACTGACACTGCTAGGGACAATTTTGGTACTGGAACTGATACGGCTCCAGTCCCAAATCAAATGATAGAAAACAACACTTGCTGTGACGCAAATTTAAATAGGTCTTGTCTTCTTGTTGGCAATGAATGTAGCAGTAATACTTTTTTAGACGAAGGGCAACCGGTGATGGTGTTAATTTAGTTTGATTAAATATACAGTCTGTCAGAAATAGGGTAAGTAAACTTGAGCTGTTTCTTAAGTCTTTGGAGTCTCCTGAGATTGTGGTTCTTGTTGAGCACTGGTTGAGACGGAATGAGCCCCTGGGCTTACTGGATTACACTGTGGTCTCAGGATTTTCACGTACATGGAGGCACTAATATATTAATGCATAACAATTTTATTCCCAGATACACTTTTGTCCCAGTTAACAAATTTGACTACCTTATTGAGGAAAAAGTCATTAAATTCTCCATGACATATTGTAAAAAGATTAACCTTTGTGTGCTGGGAATTTATAGGTGGCCTTCTGGGAATTTTGACCATTTTTGGTGGGATTGGAGGCTCTGTTGGCGGGTGTCTCGGTCAGTGGAGCTTTGGCGATGTCTGGCGATTTTAACACAGACTTTGGGGACTGAGTTAATGCCCGCACAATATCCTTGTGCAATATTTTGCAGTCTTTTGGTTTGATTATGAATGTCGATCAACCTACACGTTTCTCTGACCACTCTTCCTCCATTATCGATTACGTTTGTACCAATGTGGGGAGTGAGAATATTGCTTGTGACTATATCAATGCGGGATTGTCCGACCATGAGGCTGTTTTGGCCTATATATCACTATTCAAGTCCCAGGAGCTTAAGAGTGTTGAGCGTGGCAGACTTTACACGGGGAAAATTTTTTCGCGTTTCGGCCGTCTCTGTGATGAGACCAATGATTGGGAGAAAGTATCTGACTCTAGAAGCAGGCTAGGCAAAGAGAAAGCATTCATACACAAAGGGTTTGAGGGTGTCAGGAAGCAATATGCGGTGCCTTCATTATGTTCGAGAGTTTTCAACGGATAATCAACTCTTCTTAGAATATTCTATTCACTACAGGAGAATATATCGTAAAGCCATTGCCCTTTCCAAGCGATTGTATTATGGTCGACGAATTGAAAATTCTTGTAATAAATCAAAAGAATCGTGGTGTATTGTGAATGAGCTCAGAGGGAAAAGGACTGATGTGCCAACAGATTCCGAGTTGAGTGCGGACAGTATTAATTAATTCATTCTACTGCAGTGTTGCTATTGAACTGATCAATAATATTTCAGCCGTGTATGAGCCCGAACACTTCATGAGGGATATAAATGTTGCTGAAATTTTCTTTTTTGGTCCTACAAATACACTCGAAGTTAAAAGGATTGGAAGGATCAGGAATAAGACTTCTTCAGGATGGGACCAGCTCTCTTTGAGGATTTTTTCTGCTCTTCCAACCAAGGCTCTGGAAGCCCTAGCTGAGTCAAAAAACGACTCATTTTCAACGGGTTTGTTTCCTGATTATCTTGAGCAGGCAGTAATTGTCCCTCTTCATAAGGGCGGTGACCACAACAATTTTCGTCCAATAGCGCTTCTGCCTACCTTGTCAAAGATCATTGAAAGGCTGGTAAGAGAGAGAATGACTTTATTTTTGAATAGACTTTGCCTTTTGAATCCTAGGCAGTTTGGCTTCCGGGATTCGAGGTATACGGGTGATGCCATTTTTGATCTTCTTCACCTTCTTTACACCGGGCTAAACTCTGGTGAGGCGGCTGCAGTAGTGTTCTGTGATATATCCAGAGCATTTGACTATGTAGATCATGGAATACTGCTGTGGAAGCTGGAAAGTTATGGCTTTAGGGGCCCTTCTTTGTGCTGGCTTCGTTCCTATTTGTCGAGTCGTGTTCAAAGGATCAGATTTGGAGGGCATTGCTCGGGTGCCCTACCGATTTCCTCTGGGGTTCCCCAGGGTTCTGTCCTGGGGCCATTACTCTTTCTCATATATAATGACCTGCCTCTATTGTCAATAAAGGGCGAGGTAACTATGTTTGCCGATGACATTACCATTATATGGCGTGAAAGGGATGTGGGACAGCTGAGATTAGCCTTGGACGATGATCTGGCAAGGGTTAAGGATTGGTGTGACGCAAACCACCTCTGCTTTAATGCGCTGAAAACAAGTATTTTTAGTTTTAGATGTTTAATGGATGGCATTTCTATAAACGATGCATAAATTTTTGCGATTGACAATTGATGGTGACCTTAAATTCCAAGAACACATAAATGAGGTCCGCACTAGGGTGTCCACTGATGGTTGTTATGCGCTTAGAGTTATCACGAGGAGCTTGGATTTTCAAATAGCAAAGAGTGCCTACCATGCCCTTGTCGAGTCCCACCTTGTCTATGGCATTTGCTTTTGTGGTTCACTTTACTCCCTTTACATCTTGCGGACGGCAAGTATCGTTTTTGCTAAACATGGGTTAGAGATAGTTTCGGGTAGTTCTTTTGGAACTAGATCGACTGACACCCTCCGGTTGCATATTCCACACTCAGAGCCAGTCAGAAAATCTTTTATTTCTATGGGTAAGAAGATCTTTAATTACCTACCTCTTAGAATAAGAGCATTAGGGTGCAATATTAGATTTAATAGGGCGTTATAAAAGCTGCTAGTCTCTAAACCATACTACACCCTAGGTGAGTATTTTAATGATCTTCTTACCTGATGTTATATCCATCTTATTCTCTGTTTTTTTTCTGTTCTTTTTTATTTATATATTGCTCTAGTTTCGCTGGTGTATACCGACATTAGTATTTCGTTATGTATTTTAATATGTTTTTTGTTTTATAATTTTCGTATTTTTTTAAAGTTTCAACAATTGTTTTGTTTTATATTTATGACGGGTTTTACATTTAAATTTAGGTTTCAATGGTCCTATTTAGTATGGCTTTGTCAACAACCATTTCGTTTAGACAATAAAGCTACTTTTTGATTGATTAATTTAGCCTTAATCATATTAAAATATAAAGTTCAGTGGTTTCCTCGGGGGGCGTCATACCGAATATTATTGACAAAAATGTGCGCCACTGATTTTTTTAAATATTTTATATTTTTTGTCGTATTAGGCAACTAAAAATACATTTTTGCTCTTGAATTGTTTTCGTATCTTGCGTCGTTTTCGAGAAAAAAATTAAAAACCAGTTTATTACATTTCCAAACTTTTTTTAAAAAATCGATTTTTTATTAATATCTTAAATAACTTTTATCAATTTTGTTGAAAAATTTGGTAGTGTTATCTGTAATAATAAGGGGCTCTTTAACCTTAATTATGTTAAAAATATAAAGTCCAGTGGCGTCCCGAGGGGCGTCATACCGAATATTATTGGCAAAAAAAATGTGCGCCACTGACTTTTTTAAACATTTTATATTTTTTTCGTATTAAGCAACTAAAAATACAACATTTTTGCATCTTGAATTGTTTTCGTATATTGCTTCGTTTTCGAAAAAAAGGAAATAGAAACCAGTTTATTACATTTCTTTTAGGGCAACAAATTCCACATCAAATGCTGGTGGACGACCATTATTTTTCTGGAAATCAATGGTTTATCCTAGTCATAGAAAGTGTTTAATATGAAAAAATATATAAAATGTTAAAAAAAGGCAGTGATAGTGATTTTTTTTGTCAATAATATTCGGTATGATGCCCCCCGAGACGCCACTGGATTTAACTATTATTACAGATAATATTATCAAATTTCAAAAAAATCGGTAAAAGGATATTTAAAATATTAATAAAAAAATCAATTTTATTTAAAAAGTTTGGCACCCAGTATCTTGGAAACTATGCATTTCCGGACCCAGGTTCACATGAAACAATTTTCATGTTTTCTTATGTAGAATCACTTATTTGAATGGTATTTCCGGACACCCTGTATAATAGGCTTAAAACTTCGGCACTACAAAAAATGTAGGTTTATTCAAAATATAAAAAGAACACTGAGCTCGACAAAAGAAGTTTTCGCTTCAAAAGAAAAATAATAAATCAATCCAATAAGGAAACATAATAAAACAAACCAAATTTTTTTGGATATTCGTACAAAAGCTAGCTCAGGCCGTGATCAATATCATCTGCTGGGACTCTCAATAGCATGATTTCATTTTGATAATCAAGAATATGCATAACAAGTAAAAGTAACCATACGAGTTCAATTTTCAATAAAAAAAGTGAATATTCACCGGTTAGTAATAATCAACATTATTTCGACTGGAATCCGATTCTTGAATCCCAGAACGATTTAAATCGTTTTGAAATTGTTTATTATTTTAAATCACCCTAAAATGATATAAATCTTGTTAAAGTCATTCAAATATCGCAAAAATATTTTTTGATCTGAAAATGCAAGAAAAAATCAAAATATATTTAAATCATAAATAATTTCGAAAAATATTCAAGTCATAAATCAAAAATCATTGCTGCAGAAAATGATCGAGAAAAAATCAATGATTTAAATTATTTGATGAATAATTAAATCTTTGTTGAAAGTTCAACTCTGAGAAATACCTACAAAGGGTAACCGCCCCCGTTTTACTAATCCTCTCTCTGATCCAATCCACTTGAAGCTTTTAAGATAAAAAAAATAGACCACCACGACATCTTTCAAAATTTCCTTGAAGTTGTCACTCAATTTACATAATATATCGATCACATCCGGTTTGAAGAGATTTTAAATGTGGTTTTTTTTAATTTTTTTTTTAATTCAATTATTGATTCATAGTCAAATACGGTCTTATAAGTCGGGTCTTATGATTTATCAACGACAAACTTTGAATTTTCATTTTCCTTCATTACACTTAATCACATCTATCAAATTTTGTAAGGTAAGTAAGATAGACTTATACAATTTTGACATGGCAAAAGAGAGATAATTTTCAGAGGTACTAAAAAGTTTGCACCAGCTTCGTTTTGATTGACAAACGTCAGTTTTGAAATTTTGAGATTTTAGAGTGAGAATATGAATAATAAGAAGAAATTTTATAGCTTTCTGCATCTTCAAGCAAAATTTCGAATACCAAAACGACAAATTTTAAATTTTCATTTTCTTGCATTACATTTTATCCAAGGGGTCTCTCACTTAAAAAAAAGATGTACACTGGCGATCAAAAAAAACTAGGACATTCAAGGTCATTTAAAAAATTGAAATGTCAAAAATTACGATGATGAACAAAGCTTAACATTTTGAAGTGACAGTGAGTGTAATTTCTTTTTGGCCAGAAGAAGTGTATTTTTTATCTATTCCTAATTCATTTGCGATGGTTCGTATTGCTTCACCATTCAATATTCTCCTAATCAAAATGGCCTTCAGATTTTCTGTTAGTTGAGGCTACGGAGGGCTTTAACTTTAAATTTTAAGAAATTATAATAATTACAGATGTCACTGTGACATGCAACATACACACAAGTGACACATTTCAAATTATCTGGTATAATTGTTACAAATAAAAAAAATATGCCTAATTCACACTTCTATTTTATGAGATGACCTTGAATGTCCTAGGTTTTTTTGATCGCCAGTGTACATGTAATGCCAAAATATCATTTTAGGCGCGACTGCCAGGGAATGCCCAGTGACTTTAGGGACTGCCGTAAAATTTTATAGGCTGCTAGAGACTGCCTAAAATGTTTAGGAACTGCTTGTGACTGCCTAAGACTGCTTGCGACTGCCAAAGACTTTTCAAGTCTACTAGGAATTGCCAACAAAAGAAAATACCATAAATAATTATTTCTTTATGTCCTGGTCAAGGCCCTGGTGTTCTCCCATTTCTTTTTATTTGTGTTTTAGCGAAATTTTTAAATGAGTAGGAACAAATTAAAATCAGGAATAATCTAAGCAACCAAGTTCGTATATTTAAATACCCATTTATCGAAAATAATGGACATTTTTGAAAAACAAACTAAAATGTAAGCAGGTGTAATATTTCGTATAATTATTAGGTATTTAGAATGGCGGATTTACTTGTCTCCATTTGCTAAACACTGTATCACCCATGGCTATGGGATCCTCATACCGACTTCGCTTCGAATATATAACACCCTGCATAAAATATAAAAATTCTTAAAATATCCTATTAAAAAATATAATATAAAAATTCTTGCAATGTCCTCTTAAAAAATATAATTATAACATCTAGATTGTACAACTATTATTTGCCCTTACGTCACGGTTAGTGACGTTATAAAAATTTTAGCGATTAACCAACATCTCTTTCTCGAGTAAAATAATTAAGAAGTTTGAAAATAAGAGCTCGCTCCTTCTCATTAAACCGACGATTCATTTTAAAAATAATTTATTCCGCGGTTTAAAAAAATCCGTCGTTTGACACCACGTTTGACATTAGTCGATACCTGTCAAATGACATTTTACCCAAGATTTTACCATTGATGTAGAAAATACGTTCATGGTGTAAAGAGAGATGCCAAGCTATGACGTAACGGCAAATAATAGTTGTATGTACAAATTTTATGATCCAGTACATTTATATTTTAAAAAGTAATTAGACACTCTTTTTAAGGTTTTGTATTTTCCTTCAAGTTCCATTTGTTCCTGGCGTTTCAGTTTAAAGGGATAGTTTCCAACAATATTAATTGGTCCATACAAAATTAATATTTTACAATCTTAATACCATCTTTTACTGGCCATTTGAAGTCGTCAAGTTCTTTCTTAACAAATTTCATTTTATATTTATTGCTTGGTAAAATTTCGACAATACCGCCAATATAATAGGTATCGTCGTAAAAAACACCAGCATAGTACTCTTCTTGTTTTATGGTATTACAAGTAGTAGTGTTTTGATTTTCTGTAAACTCAACATCTGAAAATTATTCATTTTCAAATTCACTTAACGGTTCAACTGTGGTAAAATCTTCAGAACTTTCCTCACTGTTTCTGTCTCTATTTTTATTTCTTAGAATTTTAATTTTTGGCTTGGTTTTTTTTTTGTTTCGCAGTTTTTTTCATAAGTTCTACATTAGCTTGGGGTACTTAGTGACTTACATCTGAATCATCTGATAAGTATATCACTAGAGAGCCTACCATCATGCTTTTAAGAAAATACCAACATAAAGTACTTTTTCGTACTACCATTGTCTTTATTTACACACATTTTTAGCAGAGAAGTATCGATAATATCGGTTTCCGAATCGACTTCCATGTTTTTTTAATCACTAAAATCAGGAACAGTTAAACTATCAATATCTTCGGAAACGTCGGATTCCAAACTGAATACCACCATTGGATAGAGCGGAAAAAGTGGCAATGCAAAAACGCAATCCAATTTCAAATCCATTTTTAAATAAGCTCAGGAAAAAAATAAAACGATTTTTCAATATTTCGGTTTTATTCCGGATATCTGGAAATACTCGGAATTTTAAAACTTTCTATTGTTTACGCATCTAAATGCGCAATTTTGCCTTAATTTGACCGACACTGTATCTCTTACGGTTTTCGAGTTCCCCATACATAGATTTGAATTCGAGCCACCCTGTACATCATCATGATCTTCAATATTTGGTTCTATTGCAATATTTTCTTCAAATAGTTTAATGACTGGTTCTTCGGAAAATTGGGTAGCAGACTCGGTAGTAGGTGGAAAAGATACAGTGGATGATGCATGTAGTTCATCTTCATGTCCTAGATTAATTCCCAACTCACTTATGTCACACAATGCGTCATCTTTAGCTTTTCCTGAAACTATTTTTATGCTTTTAATTGAAAGAATGTCTGTTGTTTTCATAATATTTACTCCATGGCGAGTATTTAATTTTTCGCCCGGAAAAATAAAATTGTTACCTACCGTCCAAATATGTATAAATTATATTTTAAACGTCAAACAAAAGCGTACTAACAAAATCTCAATATAAACTCAAAAAATGGTCACACGTCATTCACAACAATCACCAAATAATTAGCCTAATTGTAAACTGCAATACTGCTTACTTGCCTACAGCAAAACAAATAAACACCCTGCTCAGCAGCCAACAGGGCCTGTTGGCTGCCGAGGCCCTTGCGTTACGTGGTTCTTGACCATTCCTTTTAACAAAACTTGCCAATCGCCTGCTAAATTCCAAGCGACTGCCGCCGACTGCTACTGATTTGTTAGGGAATGCCTTAGGACTACTGCGACTGCGAAAGAATCCCCACCGACTACCAGTGAATGTTAAGACGACTGCCTATGACTGCCACTAATTACTAGTTGACTGCCCTGGGACTGCCTGCGACTGCCAAGGAAATGTACATGTAATGCCAGTAGTGAAAGACCCCTTGATTTTATCGCATGCTTCAAACAAATTTCGTAAGAAAAAAAGACAGGCTTATACAATTTCGACGTGACAAAAGGGGATAGATTTATAATTTTCAGCGGTACTAAAAAGTTTGTATACCAGCTTCGTTTTGATTGACAAATGTCAGTTTTGAAATTTTGACATTTTAGAGTGAGAATATGAATAATAAGAAGCAATTTTATGGCTTTCTGCATCCTCAAGCAATATTTCGAATACTAAAACGACAAATTTCGAAGTTTCATTTTCTTTCATTACATTTAATCGCATGCTTCAAACAAATTTCGTAAAGAAAAAAGACACGCTTATACAATTTTGACATGACAAAAGGGGATAGATGTATAATTTTCAGCGGTACTAAGAAGTCTGCACCAGCTTCGTTTTGATTTACAAATGTCAGTTTTGAAATTTTGGCATTTTAGAGTGAAAATATGAATAATAAGAAGCAATTTTATAGCTTTCTGCATCCTCAATCCATATTTCGAATACCAAAACGACAAATTTTGAATTTTCATCTTCTTTCATTACATTTAATCGCATGCTTCAAACAAATTTCGTAAGGAAAAAAGACAGACTGATACAATTTCGACATGACTAAAGGGCATAGATTTATTATTTTCAGCGGTACTAAAAAGTTTGCACCAGCTTCGTTTTGATTTACGATGTCAGTTTTGTAATTTTGACATTTTAGAGGGAGAATATGAATAATGAGAAGCAACTTTATAGCTTTATGCATCATCAAGCAAAATTTCGAAAACCAACCCTACAAATTTTGAATTTTCATTTTTTTTTTATTACATTTAATCACATGCTTCAAACAAATTTCGTAAGGAAAAAAGACAGGCTTATACAATTTTGACATGACAAAAGAGGATAGAATTATAATTTTCAGTGATAATAAAAAGTTTGCACCAGCTTGGTTTTGATTTACAAATGTCAGTTTTGTAATTTTGGATGCGAATATGAATAATAGAAGTAAATTGGCAGCCGTTCCGAATGTTCTTTGTATCTGTATTAAAACGAAGAACTAACCCAATCTAAATTATTAATATATTCATTTGTCTGTTTAATTGCACAAGTATTCAACAAAGTAAAGATTTTCAAATGGCCTAGCCTCACATTGTGCATTATTAAATAAATAAAGAAACCTTTAATTAAACAAGGATATTAAAAAAAATTAAACTAAAATTTATAACATCAAAATGTCTGATCTTCCTAATTGATGTATACAGGAACCATACGGTCTATAAAAAATGGTCTTTGACCTCAGCTCGCCCTGTCCGTCTGCCCCAGGAAAAGTTCTTGGTATATTAGGTAGTGTTCCAACCGGTACTTTATATTCTAGTAGACCTAACAATTCGGTACCATCAATCATCACATTATTGGCTAGGTACCTTTTAAAGAGATAATAGGCACTAATTATAACGCCTATGGTCGAGAGTGGTTTCAGACCGCAAAGCAGAAGTCTTGTTTCACGAGTTATATTGAAATAAGATAAATAATGTTTATTGAGGTGAATCGGGCAAGTGCGGACCAAAATTTAAAAAAAAGTATTTTAAATGATTGAAAACATTATAAATATTACCACTAAAATTTGGCAAATTATGGAAAGTGTAATATATATTGACATGGTCTACCTGTCCAGTGGCTTACTCAAATATATTCATAATGATCAGCCAGCCGTTCCACGTTTCCTTAGGTTTGCTTCATGTTACTTTTGTTTGCTATTTGCAATTTTTTTCATTTTCTTCCGCCATTCTAGCTTGTGTTTTTCTTCATTTTTCTGAACAAGTCCAAGTCGCTTGTATATCTCAGCTAAAGTAGGGTAATAACCTCTGCTCCACATGCTACCTGTTTTTTTGTTTAAATGTCTTCTGGTTTGTGGCTCTCAATAGCCTTGAAAGGTTTCTTTATCATCATCTATTTTATCAGGGTCACTTAAAGAAGATGCCGTCGAAAACAATTCAATCATTGAGGAATTCGAAGATATAGTTTGAACCGACGTTGTAGTAAAATATTTAGCGATCAAAAATAGCTAATTAAGAAAAACAAGGTGAAAATACTGAAGAGTATAATCTATAAGACATATATTATTATTATTATCTCATATAAATCACTTGCTATTTTAAGATACGACAAACCGACCGACGGACGGAAACATTCATTGCTTAGCTCCACGAAAACTTCCCGCAAACTTAATGCGAGAAAACGTAAACAGGCGTAGGCACAAAAACTGTCTATTCCTTAAATCCTTAATCCTTACATTAGGATTATATGAAAGGATAATGAAAAAGCAGCTGAACAAAACCCCGAACAATAGAAAAACAAAGGGTCCTTTCAGTATGTAATTCTTTGATATCTCGTTAGCTGTAAGATCAAAAAAATTTATGAAGCCCCAAGGAAGTTTAAAGTATGTCTTTTGAAAACTATACAACCACACAATGTATGGAAGCTGAATAATCAAATAGTTTCCTATTTTTCAAAAAGCAGTTCAAAAGGTGTTGTAGGAATTTAAAATATAAATCTTAATAGACAAATAATTGACTATTTAAGCATTTTTTGAAGTGAATACTTCTTTCTTTGGCTGCATCAAAGTTATTTTTCAAGCCGCGGCGCGGCGACGGCCTCACGACAAGCTTTGAAGAGAGATAAAGTATATGCTGACTCCTGAGGATCGGTCGGAGGAGGTATGGGGGACGGCTCCGGGGATGAGACAGACCAGGCTCATGATACATGGGTCCGCGAAGAGTCTTGCTAGGAGGCTGTTGCGCCTACCTAGGAACGAGTGCAGGGCCCTGGTAGGGTTCTACACAGGGCACTGTAGGCTTAGACGGCACATGACCCTGCTAAGAATTGCAGAGGATGGGGAGTGTAGATGGTGCATGGAGAACCACGAGACCCCATACCATCTACTTACGGAATGCCCCGCCTTCGCGTGGGCAAGATTCAGACTCATTGGCGTGACGTCGATCGAGCCAGATTCAGTGCGTCGTGTTAGTCTGAAGGAGATGCGGGCTTTCTTAAGGAGGACCAGCATCCTGGAGGTTCTCTAATGCGGGCTGGGGCCACAACGGGCCCAATTGGTGGCCTAAGTGCGAAGCCCGCTAAGGGCCACCCTTTCTTATACTGATACTCATATGCTGACTCTCTCTCCCTCTCTCTCTTTCTCTTCTTATCGAATGGTAAAGAAGAAAAAAAATGTCAAAGTTTAAACCTCTTTCATACCAAATTCCGTCAGAGAGGAGGGTCCTAATTAAAAACCTGCTGACTGAGGAGCTGGAAATTATTAGAGTGGTCTCCGAAGACGACGATACGCTGGCATGGCTCACCGAAGCTACCAGCAAATTGAAGCCCTGCGAGAACGCGGCCCTTGCTGTCGTTCGCGTGGATCGACTGCCAAGGCCGACGAAGGTATCTCTCTGGATCCCCCTAGAGGCAGGCGCTGCCCACGGAGAGAAGGAAATTGTCCTTCGTCGCCTGGCAGGACAGAACCCGGCACTAAACGTCGGCAAGTGGTGTCTCTTCCACCATCAGGCCAAAAATGAGCCGAAAGGCCACCTCCTCGTCTTCGATGACGGAGACGAGGACATGGCCACTCTAAGGTCGAAATCGATTAGTTTGAACTACATCTTCACCTCCCTCGTACTTAGAGTACGACCTGAAAAATCAGAATCTGTTGAGGATCCCAAAATCAGTAAACCAGCTCAGGAGCCTATGGAGACTGAAGCTGGAGGGGCCGAGCTGTCGAAATTGATTGATGCCGCTGTACCAGTGGACCAGGATGCCCAGCCCTGACCTGGCAAAAGGAAGGCTTCATCCTCGGGTTCATCAACCGAACCAACCTTAAAAACAACCCAATATAGCCATGGCCTGGCTGCGACGGCAGTTCTGTGTCGCCACCTAGACGAAACGCAGAATCCTACAACAGAAAGACCGAGGACTGCAATATATGTACCTCAGAACATTAAAGCCCAGCCTTTATATCACTTGTCCACTTCTGATCTCCGTGAAGATGGAATATGTATTGGCCGGCGAAACTAACTTTGTAGTCTTAGCTGCAGTGTACCTCCCCCAGGACTCGGCAACACTGCCTCCCACGAGGCAAATGGAGGACCTGATAGCACACTGCCAGAACCAGAAATGGGAGATCATTTTGGACTGTGACGCTAACGCACACCATATGGCCTGGGGCAAGGAAGACAACAATGCTAGAGGTAAATCACTTTATGATTACATTACAGGTAGCAACCTCAACATTTTCAACAGAGGTACTGCACCAGCCTTTATTAACTCCATTATGGTTCGACCATAATTGATATAACACTTGCCTCGGCGGGCATATCTCAATCAGTCATAAACTGGCATGTCTCTGACAAGGTCACCATGTCAGATCATCGCTAGTTAACATTTGAGCTTAGCTCAATGAAGGCGCCCAAGAAGCTGTTTAGGGATCGCCGAAGGACGGATCGGGCTCAGTTCCTCATCCGGCTTCGGTAGAACCTACGGGAAGTTGAGGGGAATACGTTTAAAGACAATGACGGCCTGGAAAGTAGTATACTAGGCCTACAGACCGCCATAACTAAAGCTTTTGAAAAATCTTGCCCTCCTAAGGCATCACAACAACAACCAGGGGAAGCCACAAAATGGTGGAACCAAGAGCTGAGAGAACTCAAGAGGACAGCTAGAAAATATTTTAACAGAGCAAAAAGAACCAGAACTCAAGCCGACTGGGAGCAATACAGCACCTATCTGCGGGAGTTTAAAAAACTAGTAAGAAAAAAAACAGAGAGGGAGAGGGGCCTAGAGGGCCTACTGTCTATGAGGAGATCGAAGATCACTCACAGACTGCACGGCTCTACAAAGTCCTCGCAAAAGACAGAGATCGCGACATAGGTCTACTAACAAGGGAGGACGGCACTAAGACCGCTAACCTACAAGAGGTTCTTGAACTGCTTATGCAGACCCATTTCCCTGGTTCGTCGGTAACAGACGACAGGAACTGGTCAGACAAGACAAACTTTCAACCTACAGATTTGGACTGGCAAGGCGCCAACCAAATAGTCAGTGAGGACAAAATACGATGTGCAATACTAAGCTTTTCACCCTTCAAATCGCCAAGTACTGACGGCATCCGTCCAGCTCTACTACAGTGGGGCTCGGACGAGTTACTACCCCACTTGGTAAAAGTGTTCTGGGCATGCCTAGCGCTGCGCTACATCCTGGAGGCATGGAGAGAAGTAAGAGTTTGGTGTTCATACCAAAAGCAGGAAAGATGGATTGCACTGTCCCCAAAGCCTACCGACCAATCAGCCTAACATATTTTGCGCTAAAAACTCTGGAGAGGCTGTGTGAGCTATATATTATGAGGGACTACGTACTGGCCAACCGACCGCTGCATCCCGACCAACATGCATACACTACGGGAAGATCGGCCGACACGGCCTTGCATTCAGCAGTGAGCCGGATCGGGAGATCGCTGGCCAATAATGAGTCCACCTTAGGTGTATTTATTGATATTGAGGGTGCGTTTGATAAAACCACCTTTGGAAAAATCAATGCTGCCTTAACAAACAGGGGCGTCCCTCCTGCTGTCAGTGGCTGGATTTTCAACATGCTCTCAAATAATCGCGTGCAAATAAAGGTGGAAGACACTGTAGTGAGAGGCATCGTTGCCAGAGGCTGCCCGCAGGGAGGCGTTCTGTCGCCACTGCTATGGAACCTTGTTCTCGACAGCCTCTTGCATCGCCTCAACTCAGATGGATCCTACACCAATGCATATGCAAATGATCTTACGATACTACTCAATGTAAAGTTCGAAGGAGTTCTGTGCAGTCGAATGCAGAGTACCCTTCGCTTAGTCGAATTTTTATTTTTTTTTGGTAAGGTGGAGGAGTGCTCCCTTATGCACCCCCCGTATGGATCTCGGGGGGAGTGTGGGGGCTCTCCCTCAGGCATACCCACTAAACCTCCACCAGAGCAGAGTCTGCCTCACTGCCCTGCAATTGGCGATTACGGGTCGGAGACCTGTTTAATCACGCCATAATTTGGTAGTTGTTCCTCTTTGCCGCTTAACGCTGGCGCCTCTCTACTTGAAGCCCTTCTATTACTGATTCTTCAATATGGTAAGTCATTATTTATCAGTCCTTCCAGATATTTTGCCCTAATGATACTGTCCTCTGTCCAGTCTTCACTATGCTTCTAATCTCTGAATCGTTCAGTCATGTCACTCTAC
>MU183102.1:12415-52768 GCA_016904865.1 Pissodes strobi
TCATAAAATTAAAATTTCTTCTAACATTTTTAAGATAAATTTAAAATGATGTACCTTTAATAAAATTGATAGCTATCGGTATATTATTTCAAATTTCGAGCACCATGAATATGATTTTAGGATGACAAAATTTAAAGTTACTCAAAATTTAGAATATAAATAAAATAAATTTATTCCATAAAAAACTTAAAATTCATATAATATTTCTAAGTACAACAAATATCTTAGTTGCTATAAAATATAATGTATATAACTATAAGATGATGTTATGAATTTTAAAAAATAATAATAAAATAAAAATCTGTAATGAAAAATTCCATGAACAACATTTTAAAAATGAATCTAGATCAATAATTAAATTGAAACCTACTATAGGTTTTAATGTCTACATGAACCATGGGATGATGTAATAAATTTATCAATTGAAAATATTTAATGAGGAATAACGACTAAATGAAAACATCCACGGCACAACAAAGATGATTTTGAGATTATGTAGCTTTAACAAAATTTAAAATTACCATAAATCTGAAATATATATAATGAATATATAAAATAAATATCTTTAATGGAAAAATTGATATATTGTTTCTAAGTACAAGAAAGATCTTAAAGATGATGTAGAGGTTATAAAATTAAAAACAAAATTAAAGTTACTATAACTTGAGATGTAATGAATTTATAAAATAAAAATCATAAAGTTTAAATTTCTAGGAACATTTTTAAAATTATATACCTTTAATAAAATTGAGAGCTACTGTATTTTTTATTACCTACAAGAACTATGTGATGATGTAACAAATGTATTAATTAATAACCACTTAATGAGAAGATACGTATATTATATTCTATTTCTATCAACAACATGGAAATGATTTTAACATTTGACAAAATTTAAACTTACTATAAATTTAAAATATATATTATAATGGATTGAAAAATAAAAATCCATAATGGAAAAATTCATATATTATTTCTATGTGCAAGGAACAACAATATGATTTCAAGAGTATGTACTTTTTAAATACTAATGTCTAGAAGATAGAACTACATTTAACGAGATATCTTTAAATTAACCTTTAATTAAACTTGTAATATCCAGGGATAAACAATTGAAATCAACTTGGAATTATTGTATTCTGTATTTTAGACGATCAGTGATATATGTGCGCAAAACATTTGGCTGCTGTAATATAGGTGATATGGAAGCTGAATTTTTGAATTCGGCATTTAAGTGAAATTCATACAAGAGACAATGGACTTAGTACAGATCCTCGTCTATAAAACAATTAGTTTAGTGGATCAATGCAATTATGGCAGAAAAATCGTGATCAATATTAGCGAATAAAGATATATAAAGGTATAAAAGCTATCAAGGGAGTGCACCCCAACGATGCATATGTGAAATGGATCGAATAATATTAACAAAAATCGAAATAAGTCGAATAATAAACCGATTAGTGTTGGTGTTGGTACTCAGATATCTTTTTTACCAATCTCTATACGCACGTTTACAATCTCTCCTCCGTTTTTGTGAGTTTTTTGTGGTGTAAAGTTGACCGATATTATTGAAATTTGAGTGATCAATGTGTCTTGGTTCCCCTAAATGATTCACATTGTTTTTTAGAACGCAAAGTCTGGAGCATCTTCATAATTAAATAAATTCCATATAACAATAGACGAAAGTGATAAAAACAGTATAAAAACTAGTAAACACATCGTGCCGTGTAAAAAATTCCGTTCGACGGCGTTCGATCGGTATAACTTGCTCACTGGTATAATCTCAAAAGTTGTTCGTTCGGAATAACTTGCTCGCTCAGGAGTCACGAGATCTGCTCGTTCGGCTAACTTGCTCGCTGCTTCACTTTTAAAGTATTATTTTTCATTGCAAGTTGCGCCTCTTGTGTCAGGAATGTCGGGTAGTGGAGTTTGCCATATTTGCAGCAAACGATGCACCTTTAAGGAAAGTAAATCCGATCTCTTCGGATATCCATGCGACTTTTGCAAGAAAGTCGTTTGCAAAGACTGTGGTAATTTGACGGCAAGTGAAATCAGAGTAATTGTCATGGTTTCTAGAGTGATGCCGTTTGCTTGTCAACACTGTAGAGATGATTTGTTTAATCTGCCAAAAATAGTCAAGAGAATTAATGATCTGGAGACTTCTTTACATAACCAAAACGCCGAGTCTATTGAAAGAGCGGTTACATTAGAGCAGCGTATCGTTGCAATTGAACAAACCCTAAGCGACTTATCTAGCGTGTCTGGAAGTGCCAGCGGTCAAGTGTCAGCTCCACCTGCCCCCACCACGCCGAGCGATATGGATATTCTGAGCGAGCTGCACGATCGTCAAAAAAGGATTAATAATGTTATGATTTTCAATCTTGACCTGCAAAATGGGAGGACTGAAGCTGCCCAGGTTAAGGATCTGCTAACTGATTTGTGCGGGAGTACTGTCAACGTGATGGCGGCTACCAGAATCGGCAAGCCTAATCGTAATGGTCATAAGGCTATTAAGGTTGTCCTTGGTAGCCCTGACGAGGTAAAACTCGTTCTGAAGAACAAGATGAAACCGACTAAATCAGGGAAAATTTTCATTGAGGCAGATATGACCCACAGGCAGCGTAGTGACTTCGAAGCAGCTAAACTGGACTTAAAGCGCCGTAGGGAGAATGGCGAGAACAACCTGTGCATAAGGTATATTAGTGGCTCACATAGAGTTGTTACAAAAAACTAAATTCGTCTTTTCTACGTGATTGTGATGCTGCTAAGTTGAACTGTTTTTATCAGAACGTTCGTGGCTTAAACACTAAAATTGAAACTTTTCTGCTTGCTGTGACTGCCCATGATTTCGATATCGTGTGCATCACTGAGACGTGGCTAAGAACAGACGTTTCCAGTACCGAACTTTTTCCTAATAGTTATAATGTCTATCGGTCTGACCGTGGATTCGATGCTGTTGGCGCTACACGGGGCGGTGGTGTTCTTATTGGAGTAACTGGGCATATTATGTCTGAAAGGATCGATTTAACTAATTTCTGTAATAACATTGCACCTTTAATCGATGTTGTTTGTTGTAAAATTACTTTTAAGTTTCAGATATTATATGTTTTTGTATTGTATATCCCGCCAATGATCGCACTCGACAGTTTTGAACAGTTTCTGGATCAATTCACCTTGCTAACTGCAGTTTTTCAAAACAATGTCATGATAGTGGGCGATTTTAACGTACCCGATTTTCATGCCAAGACCCTTCCGAGGCGTCTTGGTGGTCAGAGGCCTATTGCTGTAAACAATTTCGCTGACTCTTTTAACCTTGCTCAGTATAATCAAATATTTAATCATAACAACCGAATTTTAGATCTTGTAATGTCGAATTTCAATTGTACTGTTACTCGTAGCGACGTGCCTTTTGTTACAGAGGACTTGCATCATCCGTCACTGGAAATTGGCCTTCCTTTCTTGTGTCAGCGTATTCAAAACTTTGGGATTAACAAGGACTCGCCTGCGGCGTACAACTTTAGGAGGGCTGATTATCATCTACTGTATAACTTGATTCTTGAAGCCGACTGGTCACCTGTGTATTCGTCGCTCGACGTTAACGACGCATGTGCAGCTCTGTATGAAATCTTGAATGGTATATTCAGCTCCTGTGTTCCACTTAAGCAGAAGCGACGACGAAGATTTCCGGTTTATTACTCCCGAGAGCTTATTAATAATATATATAGGAAGGAAAAGGCCCTTAGAAACTTTAAAAAGTACAAATCGGCTCTTTATCAAACTAATTTCCACTCTCTTAGAGGTCTAATAAAAAAGCAAATACGTAACGATTATAACACATATGTGTTAAACTCTGAGAGACATATTTGTAACGACCCATGTAATTTCTGGGCTTTTATTGGTAGTAAAAAGGGTCAATCTAGAATTCCCGGAATAATGAGGCTGCCAGATAATACTGTTGTTAGGGATCCACAGGCCATAGTCGATGCTTTTGCCTCGTTCTTTGGCAGTACTTTTATAGCTTCTGTTGACGTGGTACGCCCCTTATCTCTTTGTAACTTGCCACATATTGATATCTCTAAGGTTGAGACCTCCCAAGTAATTGCAGCTGGTAAAAGGCTTAAAAATAAGCTGACATCTGGTGTGGATGGTATTCCTAGTTTCTTGGTCAGAGATTGTATTGGTGTCCTGGCTGATCCTCTTACCAGCATTTTTAACTTAATCTTGTCTACAGAGCAATTCCCCAATATATGGAAGACAGCTAGAATATCACCCATATTAAAGTCTGGGGATCCTGATCAGGTAGGCAATTACAGACCAATCTCAATACTTTGCAATTTCTCAAAAATATTTGAAATTATCTTGCACCAGTCCTTGTTTAACCACGTCAAAGGTCTTATCTCTATTGACCAGCATGGGTTTTTTAGTGGGCGGTCATGTGTTACAAATTTGTCGTGTCTATCGGCATATATCTGCGAATCTATTGACACACATACTCAAGTTGATGTTATTTACACAGACTTTCAAAAGGCGTTTGACCGAATAGATCATTATATCTTGTTGAATAAATTGAATCAGTATGGGCTCTCAGATGGGCTAATTAATTTGTTTCGCTCATATTTGCTGAATAGATGTCAGTTTGTTGAGTTTGAAGGCTTTGAATCAGAAAAATTTAATGCCACTTCAGGTGTACTTCAGGGTTCCAACCTGGGTCCCCTCTTGTTCATATTGTTCATCAATGACTTAGTTGCCTTAATCAAATGTCGTAATCTGGCTTACGCTGATGACTTAAAGCTATATCTTAGGATCAATACTTTAATGGATTGCTTGTTTCTTCAGAGTTGTTTAAATGACTTGGAAGTTTGGTGTGTTGAGAATAGGCTGGGACTGAATGCGGCTAAATGTAGTGTGGTTAGTTATTCCAGATCAGGGTCCCCTATCATCTACAACTATTTCATTGACAATACTGTTTTGAATAGACTTGACCAGATTACTGACCTTGGCATTACCTTCGACGCCGAATTTAGTTTTATACCCCATATTAGCAACATTGTAAGTTCAGCTTTGAAAAAGTTAGGGTTCATAATTAGAAATTCTGAAAGCTTTACTCTCGAAGCTACATTTAAATTACTGTTTTTTTGTTTTGTTAGGTCAAAATTAGAGTATGGCTGCACTATATGGAACCCTCTATATCAATGCCATATTGATTTAACCGAGTCTGTTCAGCGCAGATTTGCTAAGTATTTGGCTTATAGGTTGGATGGTACATATCCAGTTAGAGGGTGTAACCATCGTCTGCTCTTGGACCGTTTTAATCTAGTACCACTTCAGTTAAGAAGAAATATCTTTCTAATAAAATGTTTACATGGTATACTTAATGGTCTGATTGATAGTCCTGTGCTTCTTTCTAGCCTTTCGTTCCTGGTCCCCAGACTTAACAATAGACATCCGCAAGCCTTCTTTCTGCCTACACCTCGCTCTAATATATTGTTTAGATCGCCCCTATATGCAATGTGCTCCCTGTTTAATAAAATCTGTCATTTGAGCGATATAAATGATTCCCCTGTTTGTGCGATCGTTTGTGCAGTGATTGATCGGTATTACCAGAATTGGAATTAATATCACAAACTTGATTTATTTTCATTTGTTTTTTATTGTTTTTTATTATTATTAAGTACCTATTAGGTATTATTATATAATTTAATAATTTTATTTTTTTTTTCCATGCATAACATGATTGTACTGTTTATTTATCAATTTCCTGTTATTGGGCAATACGCCTGTTGGAAATAAAGGCTTATTATTATTATTATTATTTAGCGCTGCTCAGGTAAATGTAACCATATTAGAAGAGCAATCAAACCATAAATTGCAGTCAGTTAAAACCTTAAGCAATAATTGCAAGATTAAGTCTAGGCATAACATCTAAGGATTTAAAGAAGTTTCCTGCTGAGAAACTTACAAAGTGTGATGGTCAGGAACGTGTATCAATGTTTCGCTTTCGCCTCTCTATATTTAAAAAATTTATATGAGCAAATTTTTCTACTACCGTGCGTAAAATATTCACTTTACGCACTCCCTAAGATCCTTAAAATATACCTTTTTAATGTGCAGTGTGTAAAATAAGTTATTTTACGCACTAGTGCGTAAAGTAAATCTGACATATATTTTTGACATTTAGGGCAGTGCGTAAAATAATATGTTTTGTGCACTAATGCGTGAAATAATTTACTTTACGCACTAGTGCGTAAAGTAATTTAATAATATTCTTGTTTTTTCATATATTTTTCGGTAGAAGAATATGCTACTCATGTGAAAAGTACCCTTTTTTATTCATGGGATAAAAGCGTCACTTTACACACTTGTTGCATAAATAACTATTATATATTAGACGTATGAAAATATCTCTTTCTATCTTATTGATTCTAATTAATAAAGCTACGTAATGCACAGTAATGTTTATGACAGCAGATAAGCTTCAAAATTTTAAAGGTTACAAGTCTAAAATTTTGCTGTGCAATTTATTCCGTATTTGAGCCAGACTGAAAGATATATGAGGCGAGATCTTTTATATGTATTTTTAAATTAACCTTTAATTTGAATACATAGTAGAGCTTCATTCATCAAATGAAATTAACCGGGAATTATTATATTATGTGTTTTAAACAATACTGAATATATGCAGAAACATAAGGTTGGTATAAAATAAGTCAATGTGATGTGGAAGCTGATTTTTCGAATTTACAATTGCAGTAGGTATACACCTTAAACAATAATTGCAAGATTAAGTCCAGACACAACATCTGAAGGTTTAAAAACTTCGAAAGTTTGATTGCAATATGCATCAGAATTGTATTAACCGATCGATAAAAGTGGTAGTATTAGGCAGCTCTCTATAGTAAAACACTGAAGCATATTTGTCATACTTTTTAAGTGTATGAATAAATTAATAAATATAAGGAGGAGATAAAGTTCTAACGGAGTGGCACCAGTAAGAATGATCATTGTAAAATGAAAATTAAATTTAAAGTGCCACCTTTATGGCAGTTTATTTATAAAAAGTCTCATATTTAAACCTCAAGTAAATAATTTAATTTAAGTGGACATTGAAAAAGAGTAATCCAATTTCTGCATCAGCTTTATAATATCGCTTACAAATTTCTGATTAACAATCGAAATAAAGTAAGTTTGAGTTAGTGCACTGGTTACTAAATTAGCTAATGGAGATGGCAGCATTTTACATATGACTGAAACTGAAACAACAAATTGCGTGCATATCTTCCCTTCTAAATCTTGAGTAAATTGTTTCACACAAGTTTGAACTTGCTGCAACATCCATAGCCGCAAAGGATACTGTTCGCAGGAATAATGAGGACAAGGCTATTAAAATCTACACGGACAGTAGACAAGTACTACTGGCCTTGAACAGTTATAAACTTACAGCCAGGGCAGTACTAGAATGCCATAATTTACTGGAGGATACCGCTCGCAAAAACAAAATTTCTGTATCCTGGGTTAAAGGGCATGCACAGTACGATATACTGTGCATGCCGAGCCAGTTCAAACATTATGGGAGCCGGCCTTCAAACCTACCTATCGCGACGACGCGACGATACATATGATAAAAAGATCACCCATGAATACTTTAGAGCAAGATGGGACGAAACACCTAACTGTCGACTGGCCAGGGAGCTATTAAAATGCCCTAATGAGTCTGTATCAAAGACATACCTGGATATGTCCAGAAAGAACCTTCGACTCATGGCGGGGATTCTGTCTGGACACACATCATCTCTACACAGTGAAACTATGAGAGACACCTCCATGCAGAGGCTGTGAACTGGAGGATGAGACAGTAGAGCATCTGCTCTGCAAATGTGACGCTGTTTCGGAACTAAGGGAACCCATTTTGGTAGAACGATGGCCAACCGTGGCTTTTTTCAGAACAGTCTCCTCGGGCAACATCGCCGCTTTTTTTACAACACGAGGCTGGGCGATCGCATAGATGGATTGGTTGGCCTAGGGAGGACGCACAGGGGGTCCTGTCACCATTTCCAGATCCCAGATTCACATAAGTTTAGAAGTGCAAGAATAGTCGAATTTGTTTATGAATATATTTATTACTTATATATTAGAAGAAAGAAAGAAATTTTTGCAAATAATTGAAATAGATTGGTGCACTAACGGATTTATTAGAAAAAAAATAGTACCTTGCCTTTCTATTTATATATTTAAACTCTAAGAGTCTTCATAGTTTTGAAGAAGGTAGAGATGGAGCTTGTAAAATTCATTCATTCATTCAAGCAGACATAGGAGATGAGTGTTCGAATTTCTCTAATCTCCTGAGAAACAACTGAATCTACACTTAATTATAGGGGAGGAGGACCAAATTGTCCTGTCAAATCTCTGACACGTAATAAAAGTTAGATTAAAGCATTAGTTATAAAAGCAGAAACTTGTCCTTTTATTTACTGAGGGTCCTCATAGCTTTGAAGAAGGTGGACATGAGACTTGTAAAATTTATTTATGCATTCAAATCCTAATTAATTTTTTTTTTCAGCAGGCGTAGGAGAGGAGTATTCGAATTTATCTATTTTGAAAAGCCACTTTAATTTAGGGAGAGGGGGACCAGATCGTCCTTATAAACCTCTTACATGAAACAAATATTAGGTTAGAGCACTAGTTACAAACAAACCAATGGAGACATGTTCTAAAAACAATAATGCAACAAAAGTATTTATCTGCCTCTTTTATTGGATAAACAACGAGCTAGCATGTGTATAAGACGTTACCTTGCATGAACTAAATTCACATCATTCAATTAAAAATACTCAAGGCGAATTATAGGCAGCAGGCAATAACATACAGATAGTAGGGGTGTGGTATTTGACTACAGTAATCGGGAAAAATGAAGGAACATCGTTCACAACCGAGTAATTTAGAGGGAAAAAATTTTAATTCATTTTTCCCGGTCGACCCGTTGGAAAGCAAAATTAGAACACATCCCTCCCCCGACCTGTCCGTGTGCCTTTACTTTAGTATCTATGCAATTTTCTTTCCCTGCCTTTTAAGGGCGGCTTTCAACGAAACCCTGCCAATTTTAATCCACATTAAATGGGCAAAATGAAAATTCGTGTTTTCATTTTGGCCGTCTTCTCGATTCCCCATTATTATGCGAAACACTTGATGATTCGTTTCGTTTGGCGTTATCTGGCTGTCAGCGTACATTTATCATAATTTGATTTCGTTCGCTGTATTAGCAAAGCAAGTTGATATTCAGATCGAGTCAATAATAAAGTTGAAAAATATTATTCAAAAATGATGTGTATGGTTTTTCGTATATATTTTTCAACTTTTATTAACTCCTTTTTTAATGTTCTGAGCTTCAAAATCAGAGTTGAAATGTTAATACATAATAAGGCTGAATTAAAATGAGTTGTAATCGAAAGATTAATGGTCGAATGGATAATAAAAATTTGCCAGTATTAATTTCGCATAATCCTTGCTTTGTCTGCTGTCTACTCATAAAAAATCTAATCCTTTAGTTTGAGCTGATTTTTGAAGTGGAAACGTCTTTAGGTGTATGCCTAACACACTTTTTCCTGGGTAGGAAATGAAACTGAGTCGTCATGTAATGCGTCATGCGTTAATTTTTTTCTCGAAATTGGCTGCAAGTGGAAGTATGTTTTTAGGCAACACTTGATTATTCATGAAACATATCCCCAAAAAAAATGCCATCCAAAAATATAGGCAACCCAAATTTCATTTAAATTATTAGGGCCGTTTTGGTAATATTTCAAAAAAACTAAAAAATAAATAAGGCTTTTAACACAATATACCTTTGAAACGGTGCTATCTCAAATTAAGTTGAAATTAAATCAAAATTAAAATACAAAATTCCTGCAAATTACAGGTAAACTTTACTTTACTTTAGGCATTTCTTGATGAAATTCAATATGATCGAAATTCTGCTTGTCTAATTTGAATATGACGAAAATTTTGCGACCCAATCGCTTTCCGCCACGAGAAAACCCTTCTGATTTTCCCAATTTCCTGCAAATATTCTCTCGCAATCGCATATTTCCAATATCGAAAATTATAACGGGCAAATGAGAGCGCGTCAAAACTAATTTAATAATTAAAATTGTTTCCACTGTATTATCCGAAAATTAATTCATGGACTAGGCAGGAAAGAACCTAAATTTTCCTGCAAATCGATGTTTAAGAATTTTGCTTCATTCATGCATCGAAGAATCGGTTTTTCTATAGCAGTACCTACGTAGGCGAAAAAAGGCTAAAACGAATATCTCATATAAAAAGTCAATTGCAAACAACTCGCTCAATAGAAGACAAGTTTGCAAAAAACCAATCACATTCTGCTAAAAACCTCATACGTTTTCCAATTTCCTGCAAATGTAGGAATATTTCCAAAGGCCAAGCCAATACATCCGAAAAATATATCGAAATAGAATCCTAAAATGTCGTCTAAAAATGAACATTAATAATCAGGATTATCAATCGCTCTTTATAAGAAAACTAATGCCTCAAGGGCATTTTATTTTTTTTTTATAAATAGGTTGAATCAATTTTGATTATTAGTTACTCATAAAGATGGCATAATTTATCCATCGTCTTCAATTCCAACAAACGCTATCCTAGTGGTTTAAGAATTCTATTTTGTTGATGGGTGTCAAATCAGGAGAAAAGGCAGGCCGCAAGGCGGCGACAGATTTTATAATAACATTTATCCTGTGTGAAGCTATTGGCGCTAATAAGTTATATTTCAATTTTTATTTCATTTTTACCTTAATTAATTGTGTTTGTGTTCAAGTTAAGCAAATAATAATTAATATTAAACTGCCAAAAATCAAAAAAATATCATCATTTAGACGTATTTGAGCTTATATATTTTTAAAATTACCTCTTTTTAGTTTTATCTAAATTCTTATTTTCTTATTTAATAATTATATTTGTGTCCAAGCTGACTGTAAGTTCTCCTTTTAAAGTTGAATTTCTGACAAGTTAATGTAAAGATTAAAGATCGAACTTCAGTTTTAAAGTTCGAATTCAGACTTTAACAGTTTTCGAAATTTGGCAATCGCAAACTAACCCAAACTAACCCAAACACGAATTTAAAACTTGCGTCTCTTATGCGTCTGCAAATTTTTTCTCCACTCACATTCGCGGATTTCCATAAAATGTTCAAGGAAAATGCACCAAAAGAAAACTTCGCGCCGATTTCCTCGTACTTTTTATTACGACGAATTACTCGTTGGAAAACCGGATTTTCCCTCGGAAAACGACGTGCGCGTTCGACTCGGTTCTCGGACATAGACACACAGGTGGGCTCGGTGAAAACGCAAGTTTTCCCAAGCACGTGGACGAGTTTCGCGTCTTGGGGGCGCATGATCAGCGGACGCCGGTTTGTTTGGGTGTCTTTTTGTTGAACTTTTACTCCGTCCGAGTTCACGTTAGACGTGTGCTAATGACAAAAAGAGAAAATTGTTTGTGCACCGTGGTCTGGATATGACTCCAAACAATTTGCTTCGTATACTATACATTTGTCCACCATAAATCGAAATATGTTTGAATCATCCAGTTCAAAAAGGCCGGAACGGCCCCAGTATTTTTACCATGGTCCCATTATGCCGAAAACCACTTTTTTAGATGAAGTAATAAAATTATGATTTATGATTGAAGACCCTGCATTTGGAAAAAAAATTATGGGAGATAAATGTATTTAAGTAAATAATATTTTAGGGTCAATTTGAGTTAGAATAGAAATACCACTTGCGGAGATTTTACATATTTAACATTCTTCATTTAAAAGCTTAGTTTAAACAGTTTGTCACATTTAACTTAAACTGATCACATAATATTGTTTTTTATCCGATCGGACGAAAAACGACACCTTTCCGATGTGTTTTCTCACCGCAAAAGTCATGATTCCAGTATATTGTATTCGTTGCTTGGCAACATGCAATAACTGTACAAGAATAGAAAATAACAGTCCGGGAATATAACATTCCCGTCCTAGGCCGGGAATGTAACATTTTTGTCATATTCAAACGCCTTGTTTGTCAGATCTGACGCCTATCAAAAGTAACATTTAGCTGTAGTTTCCGTAGCTACGTAATAAACTTCAAGCTCGCTCGATTCAAAACTTGATATTATGTTGAGTTTAAATTTAAAACACCGTTTTTATTTACAGTAATATTTGGCTCTATTTATATGAGTACGTATTCTAATTAATTTCGATCGGATAAAAAATAGTATGTGTAACTCGTAGGAAAAGCACATTCCTGGACTCCTGTGTTGCTGGCCTCGGCTGCGCCTCGTCCAGCAACTACCACAGTCGTCCAGGAATGTTTTGCTTTTCCTCCTAGTTACACAATATACTATTTCCAAAAGTTTCCAAAAATCGCATTTTTAGGCTACTTCTTGAATGAAATGGTATTTTTTATTTCACGTCTGAAATACTGGTTTTTTCCTATTAGAATGGCAAAAAAGCTTTTCCAGGAAACCATTTTTATAACCGAGATATTTTTCATAAAATAGAGGCTCCCCCGAAACTGCCAATAATGGAGTTTTCGTTACCATGGCTTTACACATAGGAAATATAATTTTATATGTAAAGCCATGGTAACGAAAACTCGATTACTGGTATCTATCTACGCCTATACTACGGGGGAGCCTAATTTTCATGTAAATTATTTCATTTATAAAAAGGTTTTTTCAAAAAAAAGTTTTTGAACATTTTGATAAAAAAATCCCATTATTAGAAATGTCAAATAAAATGTACCATTCTGTTTAAGAAGTAGCATAAAAATGTAATTTTTGAATTTTTTGGAAAACACAATGTTTTGTAATCTTCTTCTTCTTCTCCTTAATATGCCGTCTCCGTCAGTGGAGCTTGGATATCACAGTAGCAAACTCTTCTCGATTTTCGGCTGCTCTTATAAGATCTTCAAAGTTCAGGCCAGTCTACTGACGTATGTTTCTCAGCCATGACAGTTTCTTCCTTCCAAGGCCGCGCCTGCCCTCGATCTTTCCCTTAACAATAAGTTGTGCGTAACGATATTTAGCGTTTCTCAATATGTGTCCCGATGTTCTCCGGACCTTTACAAGTTTAAATAGCTCCAGTCTGCGTAGCACTTCTTCGTTTGTGGTGTGCGAAGTTCATGTTATTTTGGGCATTCTACGGTCCACATCTCAAGAGATTCCAATTTGTTGATGGTTTGTGCTTTGAGTATCCATGTTTCGGCTCCATACAAGAGACCAGACGTAGCACTTCGAGAGACTTTGACGCAGATCCAGTCTGATTAAATGTGGCAACACCTCTAGAAAGTATTTAGCTAGGATGTGAAAGGAAAGAAAGTTTATTGGAATATCTTTAAAAATAACGGAGATAAGGGGCGTGGAACTTCTACACCCGAGGACACCCGGAATAGTATGCATCTTTAATACCCAATGATGTGATGTACTTATTAATTTTTCCTAACGAGATACTAAAGTTACACATAAATAAATAATTATTCTTAATTTTGTGTGATTCGATATAGCTAATGTTGTAAAATTTCCGGATATATATTTGATGAAAATATTTCCGGAAATATTTCGGGAAATATTGAAATTGGAAATATCGGAAATATTTATTAAATGCCAAAACAACTAATAAAAAACAACTAATTCAAATTATATCACAAAAATAAACAAGAGTAATGTTTATAAAAATATAAATACATGTAGGAAATGAGGATATTTAGCAAAAACTAACAAAAAATAAACTACGAATAAAATTTGCGAGTTGAAATAGGCGCAAATCAAGAGAGAGGCATGCCTTCGTTGCTATCTTCATTTAGTGTTGTTGTGCCTTAAGTATTTCGGAAGGCCTCTTCATTAACACCATCACTTCAAAGTCAAAGTCAAAGTCAAAGTATTCTTTATTGTTTTAACAAGTGGTATTGTTGTTAACAAAGCGTAAAAGCAAAGATTATAAAATTAAGGAAATAACTTAAAATTAAGATTTGCCCTTAAAACCTACCACGTAAAATTTATAATTAAAAAATAATACAATTCATACAACAAAATAGTTTTAAGTAAACAAAGTCACACAGTTAAAATTATGGGTTAAAACACTAAATGACATTTACACACAGACTCATAAATGAATGAATGAATATATGCTTTATTGTTTAAAGAAGAAATAAATAGATGCTTTATTGTTTGAAGAAAAGAATCTTATTAACAAAGCCGTACTATAAAGAACCCCAAACTTTCAAACAACATAACGTGTTCACTAATTAATTATTGGTTTTTTTACTTCTCTATATTATTGCATTATTGTCAACTTATAGCTATTATCAAAGAATACAAGATGGAATTACAAACAAACAAATAAATAAAATACAAATAAAAACTTGAGCAAAAACTCGTAAGTCCAGGTACACCAAGAACACAACGTATAAAAAACGGATGTCAACACATAAAGAACAGCTTCATTTCAATAACAGAGGAAACCATTCATAATTTAAAACTAAAAGTAAGTAAAACACAAAAATTTAACATTAATTAAAAGCATCGTAAAAATAATCAACCAAGTTATATTATGCTTTGCCCTGTAAGAACATCTTTACAGCACGTGAGAACTGCTTGCTACCTTCAATACTTCTGCATTCACTAGGCAAGTGATTGTAAATCTTAATGCTCCCGTAAATTAACTAGTTCTTTGTGAGAGTGCTTGTTGGTCTAGGCAATCTCAAGTTATCGGAATTGCGAGTTCTATTATCGTTTTGACTGGCTAAATTACCATATTTTTTATGGATTAGAGATAGTGTTCTTGAATAAAATATGGTCTACAATGGTTCCTTGGCTTTAACTTACATAAATATCTCAGAGCTCGCTTTTGACGAACAAATACAGAACTCAGAAGTTGCTGGAAAGCAAAACCCCAGAATGCTACTCCATATCTTATATTTGATTCTATGAGGGCGAAATACACAGATCTTGCAAATGCATATCCTAAATTATGAGTTACTAGTCGGATTGATGCCAATTTTTTATTGAGCGCGATAATGTGACCCGAAAATTTTAACTTCGAATTAATCTGTACACCCAGAAACTTTACTACTGTAACACTTTCCAGGGAGTTACCTCTAAACTCGAGATTCTCCATATTATACCTAAATGACAACACATTTGTCTTACCAACATTATAACTTAAACAGTTTGCCTCGCACCACCGCTTTATTTCACTAATATTCTCATAAATTCCAGTTGACAGACTTTCAGAGGCTTGGCGCAGCCATAAGATAGTGGTATTATCAGCGAATATAGTGAACCTACCAGTGATGCCAACATATGCCAGGTCATTTAAGTATAATAGAAACAGCAGTTGTCCCAGCACACAACCCTGGGGCGCACTATGGGGGTTGAGAAGCACATTGGAATCTGCACCCTGGCATCTAACAAACTGTCTCCTCTCGGACACATAAGATGTTAGCTATTTCAAGGCAATTCCCATAAATCCATAGCGCTCGAGTTTCCTCAGCAGTGTTTCACGATTTACACAGTCAAATGCTTTTGAAAAATCGCAAAACACCGCTGCAGAAACATCGCCTTCGTTTAAGTCAAAGTAAAGCTTCTCCAGGAAACTAAACACGGCATCACCTGTTCCTTTGGAATTCTGGAAAACAAATTGACCCTCATTCAGCAATTTGTGCTTTGTGACAAAAGATATCATCCTATTTTTGACCAGCTTTTCTACGACCTTTGATAGGGTAGGGAGAAGGGATATTGGACGGTAACATGAAGGATCTTCCAAGCTTCCACCTTTAAACATTGGCTTTACTAATCCGGTCTTGAAGGAAGCTGGAAAATAACCCGAATGAAATGAAACATTTTGTAGCATCAACCAGCGATATCACCATGACTCCCCTCCTGCCAATCAATTTCCTCGCTCATTTCTTCTATATCTTCGTCAATAATATTTGCGCTATTTTCTGTATTTTCGTCAAAAGTATAAAGTGGTTGGTAAGTTTTGGTTATGAGATACATAGAGTAACTTTGCTGATCTTTCATTTGTTAGCCTATTCCTCTTTTTTGGATGGATATGACTTTATAGATGCTGAAACTTCGCTCAGTAGCGGCCGAAGAAGCTGGCATCATCAAAATGCATGCCCCACTTTGTATAAAGGAATTCAAGAACAAAGTCCTTTCCACCAGGACACGGGGTTTAAAGGCTGCGCTACCAAATGAAATCTTTGCAAAACAATTTACGACTTTTGCAACTGTAATTTGCAGTTTTGTCTATAAGATGTTCCTGTTTAAGATGTAGTTTATTTTTTCCAACGTGAAGTATACATTCATTGACGGAGAAGATTTGTCATTCATCAGGCTTTGCCCCTTGTGATTTTGGGTGTAGTAAATCTGCAGCATAACTAATAATTCAGAAGAAGAACAAATTTAGTTTTTCTTTAAGCGATTAACTCCATTAATGTAGTTTTTCCTCTTCGTTTAGCGGGGATGACGATGAAAGATATTCTTGGATCACTTTCTTAATATCACTAAAAGCTTAGCAGCGAAATGGATGGTATATGGTCTGCTTCTACGATTTTAAGCCCTTCACAAATGTATATTGTCTTACGTTATTTATTTTGGCTCCGATTAATACATAATACGAAATAATTCCAATGTTTCCAATATTTCCAGTAGGCCTTTGGAAATTTCCAATGTTTCCATTTACAACGCTAAGCATTCATTACCAAACATGCACAAATCGATATTTTAATTCATTCACAACCAGGTTTGGAGCAAACTTGACGTAGTAGGTACATAACCGGTCACTGGTAGTGTAATTGGATTCCTCTAGTGCTATATTTTTTAATTTATTACTTATTTTATATATGAAAGTATATGTTACAGAAACACATTTGTTTATTATCTACCAATAAAATTCACTCATTAAAGATGCATAAGTTTTTGGTAGTTCACTATTGACGTTTGACGAGAAATCGAGAAATAAAGGTTCCATGATAAGAAGCGAATTCGATTGCAAACAGGATTGGTTGAAAAATATTTTTTGCTACACACCAAAATACCGTGCCACTCACTAGTCCAGATTTCTTGCATTGTTTCACCCAGAAATTATTTATGATTGTATTCAATGAGAATTTATACATTTGGTACATCCCATGATCAAGTCCGTCCTAAACAAGAGAATTTTCGCTCCTTGGCAACATCGATTTTTATTCTGTCGGACTACGTTTCTAGCGGAATATTTCGATGCGATCGGATGTATCCGATCAAACTGTATCCATTTAAAAATAGTGTTATGCACAATTTGAGTTGAATTTTCGATCGAATCCAACAGTTCAAGTCAATCCTCTAATTTATTGGATAGCAGAATTACTTTTCGCGTGGAAAAACAGATACAAATTACAATTGATACCGTATTCTTTGTTATAGAAGTGTTCTTGTAGTGGCAGATAAATGAAATAATTAAAAGGAGAATTAAAAATGTTTGCAAAATTTTGAAAAACTAATATTTTTAGATACGAAGAACTGTATGTATCTCGTTCTTTATTATGCTCCTTCTTTGGTACACTTTAAAGGATTTAAATATTTTATGTATTATAATCGATTGAATAAAAGCAGCTCTCATATGCTTAAGATCAGTTCGATGAGATTGGGATATACAGTTTGCGTTAGAAACGTAGTCAATGCTTCCTCTTAGCGAACTTGCCATATTTGTGTTTTGTATCATGTTTAAATTAATATACTGAACCTCAAACACAACTCCTCATATTTTAGCGGCTACAGCTTTGTATAATTTTCTTTAAAATAAAATAATGTTCTATTAAAAATTCCAATACACAAACCGAAATTGCAGAAGATTGAAATAAAATATAAAATAGTTAATACGCCTCTGTACTAGAAATACACACACCTCTTACTAAAAGGGAAACCTCTTAAAATGCTCCGGGGAAATTATTGGAAAGTGTCCACGAAACGTGTCCCAAAACATTTTCTGATAAAAGAAAGTTGTTTTCCTCGAAGCTTAACTACCCCAGTTTCACCTTGCGGGAACTGGATTTTATTGGTTTTCTGTAAATGGGTATAATTTATGATTGGAGGATAAATATTATGGCATAAAAATAGGTGTAGTAATTTAGGCTTTAAGATTTAACGATAAAAATAAGGACTGATGGTAAAAAAAATTAAATATTGCAAAAAGTTCAATAATTCATTCCAATAATTATTATGATTTTAAAGGGCAGACGACTTGTACATTTAATATCTAACATACGTGAGCAATTACAAAAACTAGCATATAAAAATATCTCACGTATGTATTTTGCCCTAGATGCACCCTCGGTTCGCTTTGCAAGGGTGCATTTCGCGACTTTTTCAACGGCGACAGAGCCATCTTACGGTACACAATGTAAGGTCACCATTGGCAGGAGCCTATTTATTTAATAATTTTCGATATATAAATCTGAGATTAACATTAATTTACAGAGATGTCGCCATATGTCGAAGAGCCTATAAAATTAGTAGCGTTATAAGATCATTTACACAAATAGAGCACTATATAAAAATCGGCCTCTCCTATTGGTCGATCCGCATGGCCCTCCGCTCGCTTCGCTCGCTACGGGGGCTCTAGAACACAAAACTAACCAGATGCTAACCCAAACTAATCCAAGACATACCCAAAATCAAGAAAAGAACTGTTTAGAAACATAGTTTTAAAAAAATAAATAAATAAAGCAACGGGGAGACATATTTACAAGCGTCCAGCTCTCCTGCTAAATGTTCGATGTGAAACTGTGTATGCGTAATATGGTCGAATGTATCGGATTTATCTACGTCTTTACGTTCTAGCGAAATTCCTCCAACGCCTCGATGGTGTTGTAGGGAGGGGTTCTGCTTGTCACTTCTGCGCTGTGGGTTCGATTCCCGTCGGTCACGACCAAGAACGATAAACAGGACAGGATGGTTACATCGGCCCAATTTTTTCATTGATAGCTGCTCTATCGTGACGTAGCCACGCGCAAAATTTCGAAGACGTTGCCCGTACCCCGTCAGCGGGCTTCAGAGATGCGTGCGCATTACATTATTGATAAATACCTTATCTTTAAGGTCTAGCGAACCACTGGCAACTAGTCCGTAGCTCAGTGGTTGGATGCTGAATCTACAATACGGCGGCTCGAGTTCGATACCAGTGGCTAAACACGTTTTTTTTTTTCATTACAAAATTACGTGTAAACAGTTTTTTCTTCAATTTTGGGCATGCCTTAAGATAGCTTCTGCTGGTCGCGCCCCCGTAGCCAGCGAAGCAGCGAGCGGAGATAAGCCATGTGTGAAGTGTAATATTAGACATTTTATCAACTATGCAATGTGCGCGCAACTCTGATGTGGTAGGGGCAACGTCTTGTGAGACTTACCGTTGATCGTACCACATCAGAAGGTTTCAGAGTTGTGCGCGCATCACATTGTAATTTTGTCAACAATGCAATGCGCGTGCAACTCTGAAGCCGTCTGATGTAATACGGGCAACGTCTTGTGAATGAAAGTAGACAGGCAGCTAGCGCCACGGATTCCACTTTGCCTTTCACATTGCTAGGTATTATTATGGTTTTGCATGGCCCTCCGCTCGCTTCACTCGTTACGGGGGCTCAATCAGCAACAATTAACCAAAACTAACCCACGGCTAACCCAGACTAACCCAAAATTAAGATAAAAGGTAAATTAATAAAAAACGATGAAGGAAACATCTGTCGCGACCGAAGGGAATCGAACCCACATCGCAGGAATGACAGGCAAGCACTCTGCCTACTATACCATCGAGGCGTTGTAGAAATGTTGCTAGAACGTAGAGATATGCCTGATACATGCCAATGACAAAAATAAATTGCTAGGCGTATGCGTACAATACGAAAGACAAAGTGTAATCCGTGCCGCTAGCCGCTTTATTAAAGTAGTGCGTACTGAGTGTAATTAGAATTAGGTCTCATCATTTACTTTGAAACGAAGGGGACGGGATGGGACTGCATTGTGCAATAGTTTTATCAATGGATCTAGCTGATATTTTTTTTAAATCTAGCCGACACATTAGGAATTTGTCTAGAATTTATCAGGAATGGTACGATAATATTTGTCACTTTTGTTGGTAACCTAGAGCAAATGATGAATTTTGAAATGAAATTATGAAAGTGTGTTATGAAATCGATATTGGGGTTATCGATATGGAATATCATCTGTATCTGTAGATAATAGGTTTGTTCTAGCAGCGATTTCAAACGGTACAAAGCCATCCGGAGTTTGCGCATAGCAATATAAGCGCCGCTTATAACGAGGCGCAAACTCCGATTGGCTTTGTACCTTTTGAAATCGCTGCTAGACCAACCTACTATTTCGCTCCATGCGAAAGTACATCAACACCACGGTCCGCATATTCCGCATATATTTTATTCTTAATCATCTACGCGATTCCTTCCGCCTGACGAGTATTGGGCTTGCGTAAAAACATTTCTGGCGGATAGATATCTTTATGGTCCAGGGAATTGCTTTCAGCACGCCTCATGGCTCAGTGATTCGATGCTGCGTTTCTCATAAGGCAAGATATGCATTTTTAAGGTTATGTTTGTAAAACGTATTTTTTCTTGATTTCAGGCATGGGTTTAGTCTGGGTTAGTTTTCTTTGGTGGAGCCCGAAGTGAGCGAAGCGAGTGGAGTTTTAATTGATTGCGCCCCGTAGTGAGCGAAGCAAGTGGAGTGAAAAAAAAATACAATTTACAAATGTAAACATTATGATGTGCGCTCAAGCCCAAGACTCGTCAGGCGGAAGGATTCGTGTGAATGGCTATGAATAAGATATCTGCCCACGGTTCTCTTATGGATCTCAATTAAACCAATAGGAATTCACAAAAGTGACAGTTAATGGGCGGAGCTAGATGCAATTTATGAAATTTAAAAAACGTGAAAACAAAGCAAGTAACTTTTTCTGCTAGATTAGAAGTGATTTTGGGCATGCCTTGGTTAATTTTAGTTGTTAGTGTTAGTTGGTTGCGCCCCCCCAGCGAGCGGAGGGCCATGCGTTTTCTCTCGCTCATCTAGCTCCGTCCATTAACTGTCACTTTTGTGAATTCCTATTGGTTTAGTTAAGATCCATAAGAGGACCGTGGCGTGGATGATGTCTCTGGACGTACTTTCGCTCTTTCCAGAGGTAATCGACCATGTTCTTTCTTCACTTTCTCTCATTCTTTCCAGATCTATGGAAAAATCAGTAGTTCTACTGATTTTTAACATATGTAATAATTATTGTTTTTGGATTTGAGGTTAAAATGGGTGAGGACAAAAATTATATTACTTTTAATAAATAAAAATACGTTTAATTGTTGAATATTTATATAATCTTTTTTATAGAAGACAATATTTGTCATTAAATTCGTTAAAAATATGTTTTGTTTCTCCAGTCTTCATCTTTCTGTTGCTTCGAACAACTTAATTAACAGGGGAAGCAGCTCGTACGGCTTAAACAGAAAAGGCCGATGATATCAAATATTTTAAAGCAATTTCGAATAGTATAACTGTGAAACAATGATATCATTACATAATATTCCTAATTATATTGAATAGTGATTAAAATGATCTATAGCATTTTGCTATTTAATAATACATTTTAAATTTTTTGCCTAACCGGTGACCGTGACGACATTAATTTGATATCAATTGTAAGTATCGACACACCCATATATCGAAACAAAAAATACCGATATATCTAAAGAAAAGTATCGTGCATTAGGTATATCGATATGTTTTCAACATTCCTAAAGTGTGAGCAATAGCCGCGTTCGTTTTTGTCATCTTTTTCCTCGATTTGCTCTAACTTTTTGACAGGCACGTGACTTGGGTTTTCCTTTTAAATACACAGAACTCGTGACTGTCAAATTTTCAGAGCAAATCGAGGTAAAAGATGACAAAAACGAACGCGGCTAATATAATCCCGGCGAGCTACACCAATTTTTAGCCCTCACGGATGCGAACTTGATTCATATATTTTTCAGTTCTTTTTCCTTGATTTTGGTCAAAGCCTTGGGTTAGTGTTGGTTGGTCACGCCCCCGGAGCGAGCGAAGAGAGCGAAGGGCCATCATGGGTGAAGTGAAATATTGGAACAAAACTCGTCGGCTGCCAAAGGCGCAGGTCCGAAGGTTTAAAATTTGGTTTAGGTTGCGGGAGTCAACCATTATTGACGTTTGCGTTTGTTTGACGTTTGACGGTTTGACGTTTTCAAATTTCAAAGGAAACAACGAAAACCAAAATATAAATTATAAATAGTTTTGTTTGTCCGTTTTGGGTGTGCCGATGCATTATTTAAATTAATTTTATACTAAAACTTATAATTTATTTCCTTTTAATGATTTTAAGATGAGATTACTACAGTTAATTTTATCTACATGCATAGGTAAGTAATTCAAACAATTTGTAAATTTTAGGTTATACTCCCAAGCCCACGTCTGAAGCAGGTCCTTGATCAGTCTGAAATTTGAAAGAAAATTATAATATAATATTGTTATTTTCATAAGTCCTTTGAATTAGAAATTATCTCGAAAAATATTATGTCTAATTTAGAATAAGCCTATCTACTTATCTTAGATAGGACCTGTCTTTATGGCAAGGATTACCTCCCTGTTGAAGTTTCATTCCAAAATGTAATTTACTATTGCTTTGTTGTCAATATATTAGGTGCCTAAATTTATGCTTCAGTCAGAGCCATGGTATGTAGAATTTATGGGAAAACTTATTGTAATGGAATTAATATTTTCAAAGCTTGGGATGCATTACATTTTTATTAATGATAAAATGTATATAGATATATGGATTATGTGATATTAAGTGAGTCTTTAAAGCAGAAATTTTACTACCTACCACGATACACCTAAATACGGCTTTCTGAAAAATAATAGGATGAAATCACATGCATTGCAGATTATTCCTATGTTTTGCTTGTAAATTCCACACAGGATGTAGTATACAAACTGTAATTTTTCGGAAAGCTGACATACTGTGCTACCTACTATATTTGAAGCGGCTTGTAAAAGTTACATGCAAGGCATTATTCTCCCCCCATATTAAGGACAGAGTTGCTGCTTTTTATTAAAATTAAAGGTTTTAAAAAATTTCATGTTGCCCCCCATAGAAATCAAGAATGACCTTTACTAAAGTTGCTTAATGAATAATTTTCATAATGTCTGTGTCTCGGTATATATTTAGTTGAAGGCCTTTATGCATGTGTATTCACTTAAAAAGTACTAAAATATTATCCTTGTGAATTTATTCAAGGAACATGCATGTGATTTTTAGTGTAATCCTATATGTATAGGCTTACATACCGTATACCCTCTCTATTATTTGTTTGGGCTGATTTTTGTTGTAGTATCTCAAAGTTTTGCCGCAAGTTGTACTATTCCCAACATCATCAGAGGGGCATGGTTCTCATGGGAAAATAGGAACACCCTGACAGAATTAGATGCGACAACAATGACCAATAAGGGCAGTTGTATTGACATTAGGGATGACTACCATGTCAATTATACCATGGTGTTCCATCAGCAAAATGAAAACTGTTTTATTTGTGTTAAAATATTGGTCAGGACAGTAAATATTTTGGAGAAAATGGAAAGTAAGTGTTTTATATCCTCAGCCTTGGCTCAATACTTATCTAAAGATGTTTTTAATAGCTGTAGTAATTTGTATATGAGTATTTGAACAATTGAATAATAAATTTTTCTGCTGATTTAGGCTTTTGAAAAAGCTTTCTAAAGCTTTTGGTTCAAATAATTATTAAATTGTCATTATTGTCTGCAAAACAATTAAAAATTGTTATGGATTAATATTTTGTATCTAGGTCCATGTATTACGGATCCTGATTATAATGAGGCTACAGTTGAAAGAGTATGTCAAGCATTGGATCCACATCAGCAGCTAGTTACTTTGTTTTCTGAGAATTATGTGCCAGTAAACTGCAGATCGTCTTTGGAAGGAGTGTGGAACTTTGCTTATCAAAACAGATTTAAATTTACAGGTAAAAATTCTTTATAAAATGCAGTGGTGGTTTGTATATAAGAGCACATGATTATGTGCCCCCCTTGTGAAAAACAAAATAAAAATACAATCAATGCCATATTTTACCAAATTTTTGGTTTGCCATAATTATAAACAACGTTTGCTTCACAAAGGTGCAATATATCATATCCCTATCAACCCTTTTTACCTGAAGGTGCCTTGAGATCTGCCCGTAGTAGGGCGTTTAAATTTAAACTCCCTCACTCCCATTAATAGGATTTAAAACTCACATTTTTTCTATTCAATGTGTCCAGTTGAATTTTATTTTTAGATTTTGTTATCATTAGTTACTGGATTAGCATCCAGACGGAAGGGTAAGGTAAGGAAAGGGGATTGAACTTTGACTCTTTTTGAGTAAGTCAAGGTTCAGGGTATGGATAGCAGGTCATTGGCTAAACAATTATTATCGTCTGTCTGATTTTTTGGTTAAAGTGTTAGATATCCGCAATTAATATATAATTTTTGACTGACTTTTTTTCCATTGTTTTTTTGGAAAGTGGATATGGAAGCAGAAGCAGGATCCTCGTGTTCTTGTACTTTTTCAATCTCAAAGTACAAAATATACTGTGGAATATTTAAGTGAATTTTTTCATAGATAGAAGATAGACTTTCTGCGTCTATAGAAAAAAAAGTGCAAAAAATACCGATTTTAACAATTTAGTGATATGTATATAAATTTGCAGAAATTAGAGAAGATGAATCGACTTTGTGTTGAAACATTGTGCTTGATTTAATAATTAGACTAAGTAAGTGAAGCGCATAAACATTATGTTTTTAGAGAACATTGGAAATGTTATTTTCAATTTTTTATTTTTTTTTATACTATTTATGACACTGGCGGTTTTTTGTTTACTTTTATATTGATATCTATACTTTTATTAACAATTTTGGGATTGTGAACTGGAAAGAGAGGTTAACAATCTGTCAAGCTTATAACAATGCTTGCTTTGGTAAAATGACATTAAAAAGCATTTAATTTTTATTGTTTATTAATTGCAAAATTGAATATTACATTGAAAGAATTTAAAGAAATTAAAACAAGCCCAGAAAAAAGAAAAACGCACTATTTAAAAATCGTGTAACCTGCAACATATTGCTATTTAAGTTTTAATACTTCAAGCATATGGGGAAAGCTTTGTCCCACTACATATATTGTCTTTGTTTGTTTGTTATTGACTCCTAAAGTATTTTTGTATGCAAAGATTTTTGCTTTCATATTAAAGCTATTGAGTTCTGCATCTTCAAAAATGAAAAGTAACTATTCTGGAGGGAAATATACGGAATGTCTTCATTAATCGGCTTCTCTGTAAAACACAGAGAAGCAAATTAACAGTAACGATAACACAGAACCCATATGAACTAACTCACTTGTCAATACAGTTTCATGATTAGGATGATGTAACAATCCCGTTAACTCAAATTACCTAACTTATGTCGAAATACAACGCCTCTGACTGTTTACATTGGTCAGTTCTAATTGGCCTGTAACCCGAATTAGTCGCTTGTTCAAAAATGTTACCCTGCATCATGCACTAATGAAATTTGGTGGAAGATCACAAATAAATAATTTTCGCGTTTATCAAACAATTTTATGTGCTATGCCATAATTCAAAAAGCGATTTAGTCATCATTTATTGATGTATGTTATTTCTTAGGAGAATGCAGGAATCCGGATGCCCAAATTAGATCATGCCAAACAGCAGGTTCTCAGTTTTTGATTACAAACCAGAAATTTATGATAACCTACAAAAAATGCGAAGGCATGACTGGAACATTCGATGGAGGTAAACTGCCACATTTCTTAAAACAATTATTGTTGGTTCATCTGTAAGGCTAAACAAAATTGTGGATCATATTTTATGTGTAGTGGCTAATATTGATACAAAGATAATTTTTTCTTTTTAGTTGTTGAATATAGTTGTCTTGGAGATTGGTTTGTTGGCAAGAACCATTATTTTGCAGTAGCTAATACAAAGGAATCAAGAAAAGATGAAAAATACAGGTGTTTCCTTAAAAATCGGGACGACGACCTGTATATTGGCGTGTCGATAACTGCCGAATGTAATACACTGAAAACTGTAGATAAAAGCCCTGAAAGGTTGCATGTCATTCCAGGTAAAATGCAGAAAATAAAATACATTAAAACTGATCAAAAGCTGCTCTGAATATTCTGTCCTGCTCTTCTTGTAAAGCATGTTGATAATTATGTATTTTGCATTTTAGTTAAGTCCGAAGTAGTAGATGCAGGTTGTCGTCTCCCACAAAATTTTTCAGGTGAGGATATTTAGTATTTACCTTAAGAAGTTTTTATTTTAATTGATTGACGATAATTGAGTAATTTTCTCATGCACTTTAATGGCATTTTTAGGTGAATGGATTAATACCGCTAATATCGACGCGGATGTATTTATAAACGAGACTCACATCATTGAGACATATTACCCTGATGAGGGTCGGTACAGAAGAACAATTTATGTGTGTAAAGAACAAAAAGATAATAGAGTTATGATGGCTAGATTAACTGTGGATGGATGGTAAGAATCTTATATGTTTTTAGCACTTTTTATAATAATTAATTTGTTCGTTTTGGTAAGTGCTATGATTGAGTCGTGAATTTTGAGAAGTTTTTCATTCTTAATAAAGGAGAGGCTACTAAAATGCTATGGCTTAATGCAGAGATATTCTAAATTTTGGTTTCATTTGCAATTATTTCTTGTGTGGTTCATCAGAATTGTTTGTGATCATTCCTCAATATATTTATTTATTTAGAGTCTTCCCACTTTACAATTTTACAGCCAAGATAATACTGTCTAAAAATACATAACATCCACAAAACATCAAATAAAATATACTAAGGCATATACATTATTTCTTAAAATAACAATAACAAATCTAAAAAAAAAACTTCAGTTCCGGAGGCTTTGGTCTCACCTCCAGCTCCCAGGTTAGTCATTTGACGACTGCCTTCGGGTTCTATCCGCTCTTAAAGTTAGCTATACAGCTGCTTTAGGTTCCACTCCATTCCTTACCAAACTTGGCACCGGTTAGTCACTTGACGACTGCTAGGACCAGAGGTTTCACATAGTAAAGTCAAGGCAAGAAGTTTGTCAGAGTTCCGAGAAAGACAAGTATCTAAATGGTCAGTTAAAAAGTTTAGTGAAATCTCTTAGTGCTCTTAAATAAAACTCAACTCTCAAGAAAATATATAAATTATAAGACAGTAAACAAAGACCTATAAACCGTACATGCGCACCGTAGTAATCGGGTATAATAGAATCTCATTTTTCCGGCCAATAATCATTGTTCAAGTTTTATCGTTAATGCATTGTTATTGTTATAAACTAAACGTGCTTACTTTATCATCTCTTCTTACCCCACGTAACTCGGTCCCGGCCTACCTCAGTTACCCCTCGGCACGCTAAACAAGGCGTGTCCACACGAATAGAACATACAGTGGTATATTAAAGGAAGCATTGAGACCCCGTTATTGTACTAATTGCGACGCGGCTCTTCTCAGAGAAGTTATTCTTTTAAAAAACGTGCTACCCTCTAAACTATTCGTGACAATATTAAATATTATATGAAGAGGTACTACAATAATAGTGAAAATGCATTTTTTTATAAAAAACATTGGAATGACATACATACATACATACTTTGTCAACAAATATTTGTCTTTCATTTGCCCTAATCTAATCTGAAAGTTTATTCAAATCGGTTAATAAATAACGAAATTGTCAAATTTGTTATTTTTGACAGATAGGTAGGTACTACGTCAAAATATATTTTAATTTTAATTTCCCTCATCTAATTCGGTTCATAAATAGCGAAACTGTCAAATTTGGCATTTTTAACAGATACTATGTTAAAAAATTTAAACCTAGTAAACAAGAATTTTAAAACATTGATAAACAGCGAAACTCTAAAATTTGACATTTTTGACAGACTATGTCAATAATTATTATTTTATTATATTCCCTAATGTAATTCTAGTTCATAAATAGCAAAACTGTGAAATTTGACATTTTTGACAGATACTATCACAAAATATATTTTCTTTTATTTTCCCTAATCTGATTCTAACTTTCATTCACATCGGTTCGTAAATAACGAAACTGTCAAATTTGACATTTTTTGACAGACTGTCAATAATTAATATTCTTTTATTTCACCTAATATACTTCTAAGATTTCATTCAAATCGGTTCAAAAATAGCAAAACTGTCAAATTTAGCATTTTCGACAGATACTATCACAAAAAATATTTTTCTTTTATTTTCCCTAATCTAATTCTAAACTTTCATTCAAATCGGTTCATAAATAGCAAAACTGTCAAATTTGACATTTTTGACAGATACTATCACAAAATATATTTTTCTTTTATTTTCTCTAATCTAATTGTAAACTTTCATTCACATCGGTTCTGAAATAACGAAACTGTCAAATTTGACATTTCTTGACAGACTGTCAATAATTAATTTTCTTTTATTTTACCTAATATAATTTTAAGATTTCATTCAAATCGGTTCATAAATAGCAAAACTGTCAATTTGACATTTTTGACAGATACTATCACAAAAAATATTTTTCTTTTATTTCCCTAAATCTAAGTCTAAACTTTCATTCAAATCGGTTTGTAAATAACGAAACTGTCAAATTTGACATTTTTGACAGACCATATCAATAATTATTTTACTTTTATTTTCCCTAATCTAATTCTAAGATTTCATTCAAATCGGTTCATAAATAGCAAAACTGTCAAATTTTACATTTTTAACAGATAGGTACTAAGTACATCATAGAATATTTTCCTTTTATCTTCCCTCATCTAATTCGGTCCATAGATAGCGAAACTGTCAAATTTGACTTTTTTAACATTAATTTTTCCTAGTCCACTTATAAAATATCACTCAAATCGGTTCCTAAATAGCGACTGTCAAATTTCACACTTTTAGCATTTATTTTTCCTAGTCCACTTATAAAATTTCACTCAAATCTGTTCCTAAATAGCGAAACTGTCAAATTTCGCATTTTTTACAGATACGACATATTTTGAGAATCACCCTGTATCTTCTAATCAAGCTTCTAAAAAGTAATAAAAATATCGTATTTTAATCTTTACGGTCTAAATTTAGGTTTAAATCACAGTAAAAAATAACACTAACTTTACTTATTCAACAATATTATTTGAACATTTAGAATAACCCACAACACACCGTCAATGTATCCCTTACCTTATCACAAGCCAGATATTTTATTATTTACTGAGCGTTAACCGCGCCGATTCAATGTCGGAATTTCAATATGTCGAAGTCACGAAATCCAATATTATCCGTATGCGCTGGTCGAGGTCACGACATCCTTATTAAGTTTCCATAAAAGTGATCGCAATAGCATTTTCAATACTAAAATATTACAGCATCAGTGCAATTCATTTTAGTCTAGTCTAACCATTTAGATTTTCGGCAGGTTAATTTTCTAACGCCGCGCCGTTTCTGTAGACGTCAAGATTTTTTTGAAGAACCATTACGCAACTTATCTGAATACACGTATATTATTTTCACTCTGTTTAATGATTAGCACACAACTCCATGTCTATGATATATGATAAATGTATATATATTTTTTTAATGATTAGTCAAAAGGACTACATATGCTTCGATTTCGTTCCACAACACCACAACCTCATAAGATACCGAAAGGGAATGGCTGTCATAAAGGATGACTTTAGCACCGTCTGTTCCTGGGTACAGTTCCAAAACAAAGTGAAGTGGCGATACGATTTGTTCTTGAAGAAAAATCCGGTGCCTATCAAGTGTCCGGTGGCTGGCAAGTTTAATTTTACGCAAAAGGGTGACGTGCCTTTCGAAACCAGGTGAGTTTGATTTTTATGAAATATATTATACTATTTTAGTGCAATGAGTATCGTAACCATGTTTTTTTTTAGAATTCTCGGTGGTGTAACATTGAGTCCTCGACCGAACATCTACTGTAAAGAGAATATCTCTGATTTCTCTGTTTGCGATGAGGAACAAAAGGAGGTAGCTATCGACGAAAACTATTGTCTATCGGTGGATCACAGAGGCAAACCAGTAGATATATACAGTAAGCTCAGTTAAATAAAATGTATTTCCTTCATTCGATAGAGATTTCATTTGGCTTGACGATGTGCATGCACGAAAACATTGTCCCGGATTTAGATCAGCTTCTAATTTGATAAAAAATAAATAAATATTATTACATTTTACACTTCACCCAATTATTATCATTATTATTCAAGGAAATCACTAGGTATATTATTTTATCGTCAATGTGGGAGACTATTTACGTCGTGAATGTTCGGTCTGTTTTGTGTATTATGGTGTGAAAAATTTAAAATTACAACAGATATTGAGTGTTAATAGTCCTTTTTACTAGTGACAGTGAAGGCAGGGTCTGAAACGGTGTTTTTGCCAATAAATTAAAGCATCACAAACGTGGAAAACAAAACAACATATATTTCAGATTCGACGTTGCCACTTCCTCTGTAGAAAATTCCTAGAAGCGGTCAGTTTCGGCAAAATGGATTGTTATAAATGCAAAAGTGAATGCATCGCAAAGGAAGAGAAGGGTCAACTCTTTGGATTACCCTGCGATTATTGTGGAAGGGTGATATGTGCGAGTTGTGCTGGTATTAGTTCTACAGAAGTTCGAGTTTGGGTATTGAAATCGAGATCATTGTTTAATTTTTGTCCAGAATGTGCGGAAAAATGGATCGAAAATATGTTAACAATTAATCAGAAGGTCACTGCTCTGGAGGAAAAGATGTCAGCCTAATGAGATTGAAGAAAGAGTTAAGTGTGTTGAAGTTGAACTTAAGAGAATAAACCAGTGAAGCCAGACGAGCGTCTTGTGGAGCTTAAGAAAAAAGTTAAGACTATTGAAGATCACATTGAATTAAATAAGCCTAAAATAACTGAGGCAGGACAGCTAAAGTATCTTGAAACCACGTTGGCAAAAACCTTGTCAGATGCATTGAGTGGTTATAAGAAGGAAATGTCTAATCAGATTGACACCTTGACATTAAGAATAAGCGAAGGCAACTCTCAAATTGTGAAGCTTTTTACCGCCAGTGTAAAACAGGAAAATTTGGGACCCTCAAACATAGAAAAGATTAGTAAAGTAACTTCGCAAGATATAGGAAATGCCGTAATATAAGCTGCTGCTAAAAGCACACTGGACAAGTACATTAACTTGACTAATGATATATCTGCGGTATCTCGACCAAGTGATCACTTGTTCAGGCCAAAAGAATCATCAAAAAAAGTGATAAAGAGTTTAAATAAAAATATTACAACATTGTCAGCTGCGGAGGAATGTAAGGTATTTTACATAGGTAACCTAAACCTGGAGTCAACTGCAGATAAATTAAAATCATACTTGCTTGAACATAAAATTCCATTTCTGTCCTGTGACAAGATTGTGCTGAGGCAGGGGAATACACCAACTCGTTTGGCCTACAAGTTCTCTGTAAATTCACAGCTTGAAGAAGATATCCTTAACTCGAACATGTGGCCAGAAAATGTTACGGTAAAACCTTTTACTTTTCTGAGGCAGCAGGGAAGATATGAAGGAAAAAAATTTCATCGCTGCGGACCACGGGCATGGTTTCGCTGATAGCGTCCCAACAGCAGAATGTTTCACGAAGAAGCGCAACTACAGCCGAGAAAATGGTTACGGATGACTCCATTGCAATACCGTTTAACCTTCAGAGGCCTGGATCTAAGATTAAGGACACTTTAAATATAATTCATATAAATCCTTCGTCCATATGTAATAAATATTCAAATATTCAGTGTTTTATTGAGAATTCCAATTATGACATAATCTCAATATCTGAAACATGGCTTAACAGCAATCAGCTGTCTGAGTCTTATGCTGTTAAAAATTTTAATTAATACATTTAATTGTCACGATTTGTATTTTTTATCTGTGACGCCACGCCTTACTTAGCGTGTAGGAGAGTAGCTCAGATCTAGGAACGCACTACGTCAAGTTGAGATTGTTGAGAAGAGATAATAAAGGAGATGCATCGATAAAAACAGCAACAAGTTTATTTACAAACAAACTTAACAACGGTTAGACTGTATACTAATAAAGGCCTGTTTAAGATTATAGATGAATTAAGAGTTTACAATATACCCAATTAATATGAAATGCATGTCTTCTCGAGGGAGGCTTAGTTTAAAGTTTGTCTAGCAAGTGACGTCACTTTTATTAATAAAGTTCATGGGAGCGGGGTTGTCTTATTTATATATATATATATATATATATATTCGTTCTGATATTTATAATGTAAGTCTTTTAAGTTTATCATAGATTATTAAGGCACTTTCACTACTTTTTAACAATCCCCAAAAACTAACCCTTTACTGGAAGTTCTGATACTTCATAAATTCGACTCTCTCTATACTTTTAGTAGCCCCCGAATGCCGTATACCTGTGCATACGTTCATCCAGGTTAGGTAAGGACCTGACAACCTTATACCTGTGCATAAATGTTCTCAGTTATGGGGGTTGTGGGATAGAACAGCTAGAAGTGGACGTACCTGTGTACTGCCCCGCAACTAGACTGAGCGGTTTGAGAGATCCGAAAGCCTCCTGAACTTGGCGTTTGCTTGCGTATTTATATGTTATAAAATGCTGGTGGCTGCATCATTAAGGAATAAAGTCGCTCCCGTCGACCGCTCAGGTTGTTTATAATTAACAGTGAATGTTTATATAACATTTTTCAAGTTCAAACTTACGACAGGGTGATATTTTATTAATGCTTTTAAGTAGTTCACAATATACCAGCTTCTGATACAGAATTGACCAGCTGTGGCTGAGTTTTAGATATAATAAGCAATCCATAACGGTGGGAGTAGTTTATAGGGCACCCTCAGTGGCATACACCGAGCTAAAATGCTTATACGATGTCATTCCGGAGGTCATTTGTACCTGTGATATGGTTGTTTGTACAGGAGATTTTGATATAGTAGCTCCGTAGATTGTAAATTTTTAAATGATAATTTTAATTGTTTTAACTTAACTCAAATAGTTGATAAGCCTACCAGAATCACACCATACAATGAAACCTTAATTGATCTCATTATTGTAAATAACATAAGTCTAGTCGTAGATCATGGTGTTTTGCCATGTGATCCAATACAAACGGATCATGAGGCTGTTTTTTGTAAAATAGAATGTGATAAGTCAAAAACTAAAAGTATTGCTGTAAGAAGCAGAGATTTTAGGCTGGTCAATTCTGAGAAATTTAGGAGTTGTTTGAAACATATTGACTGGCATGACCTTTACATGACTAGTGATGTTAATACTAAGCTACAAATGTTTAATGACGGATTGTTAGGTTTATTCGAAGTGTTTTGTTCTCTTAAACCGATGAAACTGGAAGACCCCAGACCATTTTGGTTAACTTACAATTTAGAAAAAATGATTGAAATGAAACATAAAGCTCTTAGAAAGTATATATCTTTAAACACACCAGCCAGCAGAGAATATTACATTGAATTAAAAAACTATGTAACTGTGGCCTTGAAATCAGAAAAGAGGACATATTTTACTAGTGAAATAAATAAATGCAAAGGTTCAACCAAAGAATTTTGAAAAAAAATATCAAACTGGAGAGGTATTAAAAATAAGCCTGTTGAAATTCCGCATAGCATCAAAGAACCAAATATTATTAATAATCATTTCATAGACAATGTGCCCCAGGTACAAGTTGACCCAATGGTTGTAAATGACTTTCTCAGTTCATCAATTGACTGTGAACTTGTAACTGAATGTGAGATGCTAGGAGTTCTGAACGATATCAAAAGCAACGCAGTTGGTATCGACGAAATATCTATAAGATTGTTAAAAGCTTGCATTCCATATTGCCTAAAACCACTAGTAAATATTATGAATTCGTCGCTTACATTTGGTATTGTGCCTGAAATTTGGAAGAAGGCCCTCATAACGCCTGTCCCCAAAGTGAACAATCCTGTCACTGTCAGCGGGCTGAGACCAATTAGTATGTTGCCAACGGCATCTAAGGTGTTGGAAAAAATTGTAAAGGCTCTGTCCTTGGACCGCTTCTGTTCACGGTGTTCACGTGGGATTTAGTTCGGCACATAGAACATTGCGGGTGCCATATTATGTATGCGGACGATTTGCAGATTTATTTGCCGACACCTGCAGGTGACCTGCCTATCGTGTTGAAGTTGATTCATTGTGACCTGGATTGCCAACTATAGAATGGGTTCCTATTATTGCAGATCCTCGCACATTCACGGTGGTACCCTGATCTTGTGTAAACCCAACATTGATTTCGTAGAACGCCCCGATATTTCATCACTGAGTATCGAAAAGGTATGTGAAATCTCTGCTGTGGAAATTCCTAAAAATAATATAATAGTTATGACCATCTACATATATATGTAATATAAATAATTTTTTCCAAGTAATGACTACAGTTTTACAGAAGTAATGTAATAAATTCAGTGATATCATAATTAATAGCGATTTCAATATCGCCTTTCATTCTAATCATGCAAATAACTTAAATTTCACATCTGCTAAAATCCTTTAATTACATTCCACGCATCCATGACAGCACAAGGGGTCGGAACTGTATTGATAACATCCTTATTAACTTTCATAATAATAATAATAATACTTTTTCAGCAGCGCCCTTGGATCTGAAAATGTCGGATCACAGGGCAGTATCCATTGATGTAAATATAACCAAGGTAAAACCAATGTTTGAACATAAATTAATTTGCTCCAATAACCGACAATGGTCTAAACCTATTCTTCAATTTGGTTGTTACAACTAACTGACTTCTCATTTATAAGTAGTCATATATCTATTGTGAATAACACATCCGAAATGTTTCTTGAAAAAATAATTAATGCAAAAACCTCTCATTTACAGTAAAAAGGGTAAGGGTAAAGAAGAATGAAACAACTCATATATCGTGGTTTAATAATGAACTTATAGTATTCCGTGGGCAACTTAACCTTGCATATGATTTTTATCACCAACATCCAAATGATAGAAATAGAGAACTTTACATCAATTTAAGAACATTTTATAGAAGCAAAAAATTCAGTGTAAAAAAGATGCTAATGATAAATTCATAAATTTCAAATCTGACAAGATAAAAGCCATGTGAGATGTTGTTAACAGTATCCGGCCTTCTAAAAAAAAACTGATTAGTTCAGATGTTTTGGATGCTAATAAGATAAACATTTTTTTTGTACAACCTTTATTTACTATAAATAACATACAGCAAACAAATATTCCGCCTACATACCAATTGACCATACAAATTTAACTTTGAAGATATCACTCCCAATACAGTAAGAAAAGCAATAGATAGTCTAAAGAACACTGATAGCAGATATATCTATGATATTAATGTTAAATTAATAAAGTCCATAAGAAATCTGATTATATCGCCATTTCCAGAATGTTTCAAAAAATCAAAGGTGGTCCCTATTCCCTATTCATAAGACAGGATCCATTGATGAATGTGCGAACTACAGACCCATTAGCATTGTCCCAGTTATCTCTAAGATTTTTGAAATAATTCTATCAAGACAAATTTATAACTATATGGAATCCTTCAGTATTTTTAACTCTTCACAGTATGGTTTTCGGGCTGAAAAAAACACTGAATCGGCTGTCATTGATTTGGTGAACACAGTCGTGCCTGAATTTGTAAGCGGGGGCTTTGCTGGTGTCACGTTTTGTGACCTTAGCAATAATAATCTATATTAATGATCTTCCGGCCAGCGATCCCTCCACTCGGTTTGTGTTGTATGCTGATGATACAACCCCGGCTAATAGAAGTAATAATTTACCCAACCTTGAACTTGATATGCGCGAGACGCTCTCGGGGGCCTTGCTCTGGTTTGATGCGAACCAATTATGTCTAAATGGGAACAAGACTGAGAATGTCATATTTACCCAGCGATGACTGGGTGTGGATCGGCCTGCTGTGAAGTTCTTGGGGATATATGAATCCGAAATTGTTATGGGTTGAACACATTCAGTTTGTATTAAACAAAGTCTCTTTCTCTTAAGAAGTTTGCAGCCGGTTGCCAGCCATGTAACGTGTATGAGTGCCTATTTTGGTCTTTTTCACTCCCACTTGTGATACGGGATTCTTGCCTGGGGACACTCTCCGCATTGTGGAAAGCTTTTCAGTCTTCAGAGAAAGGCCATTCGAATAATAAAAGGTTTACCTTTTCGTGCAAATAATGACACTACCCTCAGTTTATATATTTTTAAATGTTAACTGTGTATTCATGAGGGGCAAGATCTGTTTGATCGGCGCCGGCGTAGTGACATTCATGACTATAACACAAGACATGCCTCTCTTATAGTACCTGATTTTATACAACTAACAAGAAGTCGATACTCTGTTAACTTTTATGCCCCCCGATTATTTAACAAGTTACCTTTGCACCTAAAGAGCTTAACACCCTTGCAATTTAAAAATTAAATAAAATATATGTTATTAAATGAAGGTTGCTATTCAATCGATGAATTTTTAAATGCAGACTTAAGAAATTATTGGTGTGATATGCATTCGAGTGTTAGTATGGCTACTGATGATTTTGTTGTTTTTTATTTGTTTTGATTTTTTATTATTGTGCTAGACTGTAGATTTTTATCATTTTATCATTTAAATTGTTGCAACTATTCTTTTTTGTAAGCTTGTTTGACTTGTGTACAATTTGTAATAACTAATAGCACGAATAAATATCTATCTATGTATCTCTGTATGGGCCAATAAGAATTCTTTTTTTTTTTATTAATCCTGGTAAGACGCAGGCAATTATCTTTTCAAGAAATGAAATAAGTGTTAATACTCTGACGCCTTTAAAATTAAAAGTAAGTAACACTGAGATAGAATGGGCAGGAGAGGTGAAAAACCTTGGGCTGGTTATGGACACCAGGCTACACTTTGATACCCATATTAATAATATATGTCAGAAATCTTATTATAGGCTAAAACTATTGCATGAATACAAGAATATTTTACCGCAAAGCACAAAAAAATTCTTACTGAAAGTCTGGTACTGAGTATAGCTTCCTATCTTAATATTGTATATGGCCCATTTCTAACAGAGGTTACAGGTACAAAATTCAAAAAATACAAAATTCTTGTGTGCGTTTTACCAAGGATCTATCACGTAGGGACCATCTTAGTCAGAATGTGAAGGAAGTTTAGGTTTGAATATGGCTCAGAGGCGATATGTGAGCATGGGCTGTTTGGTGCATAAATTGATAAATATTAGCGAACCAACTTATTTATCGGAAATTTTGGTCCAAAGAGGAGACGCTCATTCACAAAAATACTCTATCTATTCCCCAGCATCGCACTGAATTTTTCAAGGCGTCTTGTCTGTATACCGCAGCTCATGTTTACAATAGCCTGCCTGATGATATTACTAAGTACTAAGTTCATCTATCGGAGAGGCTTGTTCCACTATGATGTATTTTAATTTTTGTAATGGGTAATTTTCCCTAATCTAATTTAATTTAGTTTCTTGTTTATAAGCGGTGGTTATGAAAATACGCCTGGCGGTACTTTCCGCATATTTACGTTCCCTATAGCGTGTGTGCAACTTGTGCCCATTATTATGGTTAGTTCGCTTCGCTCGCTACGGAGGCTCAATCAACTAGAACTAACCAAAGGCTAAGCCAAACTAACACAATTAAGAAAAATAGACAATAGGCGCAATAGTAGGTGACTGATACTCAAAATAAATACTTGAGAGGAGATAATCGCTATGGGGGCGCAACCAACAAAAACTAACCCAAGGCGTACCCAAAATGAAGAAAAAACTTTTTACAATCATAATATTAAATTAACAAAAAAAAGTAATAAAAAAACTTTATTTAGCCAACGCCAAAACGCTTAGAGGAATTTTATCTTGACTGTCAGTGTCCGAGGACTCCGAGGGAATGTCTTCAGGAATATCTGAGTCCGATTCTTTTTCTGTAACATTTCCTTCGCCATCTTGCTCGTGATCATTAATATGGATCTGTTCCAAAAGCGGATATGGTCTTGGATTGTAAACGAGCTTGTCATTTTGACTTTATCCTTTGTTAGCCTGTTCCTTTTATTGGTATGTAAAGACCAGTTTCTTTCTGATAAGGCGGAAGATGGAGGTCCATTTAAAATTCTGGAAGCAATTGGCATAAGTGACTGTGAGGTACACAAACCCTGTCATCATTTAACAGGATGGGTGCTGTTTGCAGATTCCCATAGAGAATTTTTACTAAAAAATGCTGTTTCGGTTCTAAAGTGGGCTAGATTGGCCATAACTTGTCCTACATCGAAATTTCCGAAATAAAATCAATTGCCATCATAATTGAGTCTTCGTGCAAATGTTTTCCCTTAAAACGAGAATCAAGCAGATTTGTCGCAAAATGGATAGGTTTACAACGAAAATCAAAGCAATCTTTTACATATTATCTTAGCAAGCTTTTTTTAAGATTGCTTGTAATAGGGCCATCTACAGGAATATTATCTATTGCATCTGTTATATGCTCAAACACAAAGGGGACTTCGGATAATAGAGATTTATCTAACTCTATTAAATTTATTGATTTTGTTACAGGGAGTAGGATTTGTTTAAAAATTTGTAGGTTTCCCAAAAAAAAAAATCGTCTAATATATGTTTTTTAACGTTTACGTCGACACCCAGATGATCCAGTAACACCGTACACTGCAAGGCCTCCTTATTTATTAAAATTGAATCTATAGTCATAAATAAAGCACTCCATCTTGTTTTAGCGGGTAAGAGAAATAATTTTATTTTTTTGGATACTTTTCCACTTGAGCAGTTCTAAATGCAGCATATATTACATGTTGGTTTTTAAAATATTTACAAATTCTTCTAGATTGTTGACTAATTTTTGTAAATAATTTTTCTTTCATAAAGTCCTTCAAAAACAAATTTAGACTGTGAGCTGCACAACCAACACAGTAGATATGTGGATATTTTCTATTTGTAGTACACCATGCAGCTTTCATATTACTTGCATTATCGGTAATAATTAGGAAACATTTTTGAGGTCCTAGTTCTTCAATAACTTTTAAAAGTTCATTACTTACATATGTTCCAATTTCTTTCTCAATAACTTTATGCACTGATTTATAAAATATTGGTGTGGGCGTGCATATAATCATGTTAATAAGTCCGTCTCCAACAACATTTGTCCACCCATCTGCTATTAATAATAAATTATTGGATTCCAAAAGCCTTTGATCGCTATCTACTCGTATACATTCATACTCGGCGCTAAGTAAATGTGTTGATAATGCGTGAACTTTAGGTATTTGATAAGATGGCCTCAGCATTTTAAAAACCTCTTCCCAATATGTACTTTTTAAAAAAGAAAACGGAGCACCAGAAGCATAAAGAGCCCTAGCCACAGCTATGTCAATTTTAGCAGATTCTGAAACTGCTATTTTATCAAAAAACCGACTCAGTGTTTGTTGTTGGCAGCTAACTTTATGTGAACGGTGAACTACTCGAACTCGATTGATTTTCAGTATTGCCATATTTCTTTTTTATTTCTAAGGGGCACTTGGAACATTGATGTACTATGTGTTTTGTCATTCGAGTCGCATTGGCTAAAGCATATTCGATGCAACAAAATTTACAAACGGCCTTGGATTTATTATTGCCTGATTTTTCAATATTAAATAACTTCCAAATATCGGATGAAGGGCGAACCATATTGTTTTGATTTATACTGTAACCTGAAACAAGAAAAACTTATTGCAGAAATATTTTTAGGCACTCCATTTTAAATTACTTTTGTAATTTAGGCGGCCAGATCTTTGTAATTTTTCATATAGGTAAAATAGTAATAAAGTAAAAAGTATCCCAAAAACTATTACACACTAACCTGACCACATCATTACAATAATACTACTTTAAAACCAAAAAGTCTATCCAAAAACAATAGATTAATTTTATTTACTTATCATAAAAACTTTTTATTTTGAATTCACTGTTCACGAAAAATATTGTCAAATATAATAATTCATAAAGCTATTAACTAATTATCACATTGTCTCAAGTTTGAACTTGAACTTGGGAATTATTTAATAAACATTAAAAGCAAACTATAAACAACGCGAGCAGTCAACGGGAGCGATTATGAACCTTAAGCATGCAATG
>MU183102.1:57768-71019 GCA_016904865.1 Pissodes strobi
ATTGTTCCCGGGGTAAGATATCCTGCTCTTCGACTATCCTGCTTACCCTCGGCAAGATTAGCCTCTCAGCCACCTTCCCGAGGGTACTTAGCAGGGATATGGGCCGATAAGATGCCGGCAGTTTGAGATCTTTTCCCTGTTTAGGGAAATGAATTATGGCCGCTACCTTCCAGGATTTAGGGAAGTGTTGTAGCCGGATTACCGCATTGACAATATGCATGAATTGAATAAGTGTTTTATTAGGTAAGTTTTTCAGGATTATGTTCGGAATGTTGTCCGGGCCGGGAGCTTTGTTTCTCGGAAGACGACAAAGGACTTTGCGTATTTCCGCTGGGGTTATTCTCAGTTTATCAAGCACTGACGGAGGGATAGGATATTTATGTTGTTTAAAAGCATTTACAGTGTTGCTGTAAAGCTGTTGCTCGGGCAGGGGGTTAGGCGCCTTGCTGAAGACGCCCTCCAAGTAATCCGCGACGGCTTCCGCTTTTCCTTGGTCGCCTATAATATCTAGGCCTCTGTTCCTGATAACTGGAATTTGCGTATAGCCTCCGCGGACTCGCTTGGCCAACTTCCACAGCGAGCCATTTTCCCTGTTTACGCGATTTATATATGCGAGCCACGCATGGTTCCTGTGCTCGCGTATCTGTACCCTGATCTCCTCGGTCAGTGCATTGATTTGAGCGGATCCCTCTCTTGTCCGGTTTCTCTGCCATCTTCGTCGAAAGCGATTTCGAAAGGTGATAAGTTCAAGGATATGGTCTGGGAGGGATCCGGTCCTAGGGCGCAGAGTGACTCTAGGACACATGGCATCGCGGATGCGCTGGATATTTAATGTGAGTTTATCTACCTCGCTTTCTAGAGCCTGGACGGTCACTATTTGCTCAGGGACGACAGTTAACTCACTCAGCCTTGCTCGGAACACTCTCCAATCAATATTCCTGTACGAAACGACGGTGTTGTTCTCCACAGGGACCCTGCAGTACAGTCCAATACTGATTGGCAAATGGTCCGAGTTTAGAGCGTTAAGTTCCTGAAGCTGTGTAGTTCTTATCGTTCCCCGAGTTATAGCTATGTCCAGGAACGAGGGACTACGAAGAAAAGTAGGATTTGGCGTTCGGTGATAGGACATTTCCAGGTTGTTTTCGATTATCCTCTTAAATAATCTACCCCTGGTGTTAGTTACGCCGCCCCATTCGGCGTGCGTGGCATTCAAGTCCCCTATCAACAGGGATACTATGTTCTGCGGTAATAAAGCAAAGAGGTCGTTTGCAGTGAGGCGGAGACCCGGGGGCGCATACCCGCCACAAATACGTAGGCCGCTCTCCGTCTCGATACAGACGTGTTCTATTGCGGTCCGCAAATGTTGTATTCTTTTATAGCGGAGCGACCTATGTATGAGACAGGCCACGCCTCCCCCGTTTCGATCGGGCCTATCAAAACGCTCGATTTTATAGTTCCTAATCTTTAGTGTAAAGTTAGGAACTAATTTCGTTTCGATGAGAAAGACAACCTGAAAATTGGATATATGCATAAAGTTACGAAACTCGCCCAATTTTGACCTAATTCCGTTGCAATTCCAAGATGCGACAAAAATAACATTTACAATTATATATTAAAGCGAGCATATTCATAGGAGAAAAAGCGGATAGAAGCTTGTAGAATCTCCGCCTTGTCGCTCTGACATGCTTCGAGCATGTTAGAGTAGCATTCGAGAGCCTGAAAAAGCTGCTCTAGATTTACTAAATTATTGATTTTCGCTACTACATTATTCAAATTGCTCATCATTGATGAGATATTTACATTATTGTTAGACATATTTACATTTTTATTTACACGGGCAGCACCACTAACCTGTTGTACATCAGCGTGTTGTATACATTGCAGCTTGTTCTGCTGCTCTTGGGGTCTACGAAGGGGTGGAAATTGGCGGTTGAATTGCTCGTCTCGTTGCCCATTGCTTAGGGCTTGGTCCCGTGGACCGTCAGCAGCTCCTGCAGTGTCCTGGCTTCTCCAGGCTGGGTTCGCCGGAGGGGGTGTAGGATGGTATACTTGTTTCGGTTTAGTAGTCGTTGCTTGTATAATGTTTAGTTTATAAACATATACCGGGCAAGTGTCGTCTATGGCACGGTGTGGGCCCCCACAGTTCACACATTTGAGGAAATCTTGATCACATTGCGTGATTTCGTGCGCTCCAGCGCATTTGCTGCAAGCCACACGACGGCTGCAGTATGTCTTGGCATGGCCAAACTGCTGGCAATTTTTGCACTGGAGGACAGGTTTCCCTGACCGCCTGGCCTCCCAGTGCACACGTCCGCACATCAGTGTTTTTATGTCTTGATTAAGTTTCTTGACAGTGAAATTAGTGCCAAGAATAACTAAGTACATCGGTACTTTGGTCTTCCGCATCTCGTATACGCTTTTCGGTTTAATGTTGTATTCATCGCTGAGGGATTCGCTAATCTCCTGTGGCGTAATTTCGCCGTCTAGGCCGCGGAGCACGAAAGCCCTCGTCTTTTCTTGATTTTCCGCGGTCAAGTATCTAGTGCTCGTTTTAGCGCATGCAGATCATTGGCAAGGCTACAATATACGATAACTGAATTTTTTGTGTATTTCAGTTCGTATTGCTTAATATGTAGTGCTTTTAGGTCGTCACGCAGTTGTCTATGATCAGACGGTCTACCCTTAATGACGACTGGGGGTAGGGGTTGTTGTTTTGGCTTCGGGGCTGATTTCCCCTGCTTGGTCGGGTTAGATTTGTTACGTTTTGAATTAGACGCCGAGGTGGACGCAACACTTACGGTGTCCTCGTCCTCGGTGTTGATGTCCTGGAGGGGTTGGTACGTGTTATTTGTGGGCACAGGGGGTTGGCCCATGTTAAGGGTAACGACCTTAAAGTTCCGTTTAAACGGGATTTGTTTAAACGGCGTCTTGAAGTTTTCCGTTTCTTTCGACTGTACCAGGGGAACAGAAATGGGCGGAGGCGGAGGAGGAGCCATCGGGTTTGGTTCGGTTGCGGTGTTTTCGGCTACGATTTCTTTGGATAACAAAGAAATTTCAGAACTTTTTTGCGGTTGTTTGTTATCCGTCAAGGTGACCTTAGGCTTTTTAAAGGTTTCACTATTTTGGATATTAGAAGGACTAGCCTTCTTTTTCCCGGTATCAATTTTGGACTTTACCTGGCGTTTTATTCCATACGGATGGAATTCGCGTTGATGTTGGCGAGCTCGGGTTAACAGAGCGTTGGCTTCGTAGTAACTTAATTCATTAAAATCGTGAAACTTTTCACTATTCATTCGACATTGTACGCAGACCTCTTCGTACTTTTGGGATCTGTTTCTCAGTTTACGGGCCGTGTCGTCCGATATTTTCGAGGAGGTCGACTCCATCGAGATATTCGATATATTGGACATCGTGTCCTCATCATCAGAGTTGTCGCCCATAAGGGCAGTTCCCGGGGTTTCGTCCCCGGAGACTAAGAAATAAGTAGCACCTGTAATATGCTAGTGCTAGTTTATTTTTAATATCAAAATAAAACCTAAGTATGAATATTATTCACAATAGGCCGGAAAAAAAACAAATTCCGATCAACTGATAAGTCACCGTGAGAGAACCGATAAACCGCTACGATAATAATCGACGTCGACGCGACGCAGATACAACTAAAATTGTGCCGCCTCGTCTGTAAAGATGTGGGGGATTTTTTTTATAAAATATATACGCAATACCTTTCCAAATGTTGAAAAATATTTAATAGCTAAAGCAAGCCTGGAACAAAACTGTCTTGCTTCTTTTTAATAAAAATTAAATTTTTCCAAAATTTACCGCTTTTTCCAATTTTTCCAGGAAAAACCGTTTTTTTACCAGCATTCAAATTTTGAGGAAATTTTGTATCACTGATGCTGAGATCACTAATTTTCGAATAATTAAGTTGTGACTTACATGTGTTAAGCTTTACAGAACTCTATCCATTGCTATTAAAAACACGATTATATAGTTATTCTATTCAATAAAGAAATTAGCATCTGTATTGAAATTTTATACATTTTCATGCAAATATCCATGCCGTTAATAAAATCGCTTATTTCTTTAATTTGTTTCAAATTTTGAATGAATTTCTAGGCGATCCCGACTACAAAATGAAATGTATAGGTTTTTGGAAAGAAAATCTTAAATCCTATCTAATAACCTACGACGAGTTAGACCCGTTTTCAAAGTATCGTTGCTGGATCTATCAAAGGGCTGACTTAAATAGAATTTTGATGTCTCAGGGTAAGTCTTTTTTTTTCATTGAAATAAATATGTTAAGTATTAGACGTGTCATATATTTTTCACCATATAATTTTCTGGAGGAGAAAACACGTTAGGGACCTCAAAACAGGAAATAAAAAAAAAATTAAAATGCTCGGTTCTGGCAGCCTGTCGTCTGTTGTCTTTTTACAATTTGCAATACATGTTTTGACGAAAATTAAATCGATGGCGCATATTTGGACAGTACATTTCAGAAACTTCTTTTCTACTTCACCTTTTCAGCCATTGGCCCCTTTTGCGACCTCAAACAGACTGTGCATTCATGGAACTACACCGAGGGCGCATCTGTTTCGATAGAGATGGAAGAATATGAAAGAGAAAGTAAGTACACACAAAAACATATAACAAAAGATACTTGCTGTGCAACTTCAACCAAGGTTTGAAAAATATGCGTGGGAATTGGAGGTTGATTCCAGATTTATCTTGACTTGATCTTATATTGAACCGTTCAAAATGCTAGATAATAAAAAGCCAATTATAACCAATTGCTCATTCTTGTGGCCGCGATTGGTTTTTATGTTTCAACCAGAGCTACCAGCTCTGTAACTCCTTTCTATGTCCCTTTCCACCGGACGGCATATAGTCAAAAAAGCTATTTTCGAAGATGCTTCTTCCTTTCCCTTGTTCTAGGGAGATAGTAGTAATGTTTAGCTTATGTTCCTTCATCATGCTTCTATTATATTTCTATATATAAATCTTACCTATATTTTACTTATACAATGCCAAGATTTTACTTAGTTCAGTAATTTGTGTAATAGGCAATAAATAAATAACCATGATATTAAGTGTACATGTAGCAGTATGTAACTTGGCCGCGATTTTGCTTAATAGTGTAATTTTTAGGAGACCAGTGTCCAATGTACTTCGACGACGGCACCAACCCTTATCTAGATCCAGAAACCCATATTATCCAGTTCAACTTTGGATTTGGATTTTTGAAAAGCGGTAGCTCGGCCCTACAAAACATATTCTTTAGTGGATGTACAGCACTTTTATTGTCACTGAGATATTTGTTTTAATTTACCATTGTTGAATTTCGTTTGAAGTGAATTACAGTTAAGCGGTATTAAGACTGAGTAAACGTCTAAGTTTGAGCTAAATAATATGATTATTCCGATGGGCCTTTTAGAAAGTGCTGTTTATATAAGATTTATCAAAAAATTAATTAATGACGCACATATTTAAAATTGAAATAGTTAATAATTATCAATCATCATAGGCATGGATCGAAAGTTTGCCATATTTTCAAAGAATTCTCTTGATAATAATTATTATATTTACATATATTGTAGTGTAAGGCTATTTGATTACATTTAATATCACTCGTACAATATGTTACATCGTGCTCCAGAGCCTGGCATCGCTTACGCTGTCTTATTGGCTTTTCATTGAATCTCTGTTTCCATAATTACGGGTAAAAATTCTTTTTTTTCCTCGATTAGGCAGGGAAGGAAACCCTTTTTGGTGAATCTCATTTATTAGCTGATAGAATTTTTTATATGATACCTTTAGGCGAGCAAAAACTTAATTTTTTTTATTGAATGAGGCTCTGGCCTATCATTTTTACCTAGTATTTACCCTTAAAAGAAAGCAAGCTCACACAGAACAAAATAATATTATTGTGTGAGCTTTGCTATGTTATGTCATAAAGTTTCTATAATTGCGCATATATAGTATGGTCCATTAAGTATGCAACATATGGGAAACTTTCATTATTGATTTCTCAAAAAAAATGTTCTTAATAAAAGTTTGGGCCTGAAGAAAAAAATAACATAGGTTATGTTAAATTTGAGGCCTTTATACAGGGTGCGCAAAATTTATGACTTGTCGATTTTCAAAATTCACCCTGAATAAAAAACCTCAAATTTAGCATCACCTATGTTATTTTCTCTTCAGACACCAACTTTTTCAGGAATAAAATTTTCAGAAAAATAATAAAAAAGTTTCCCATACGTTGCAAACTGAATGGACCACATCGTATGTCGTACAGGGTGGTCCGTTTAAGAGGGGCCTATACCTTATCTCGAAAACTACGGGGGTTGGAAAAAAATTTAAATACAAAAGTTATTCCTAATAAAAATTATCTTTATTTTTTTTGTATTGTTTTAATCGTCACTTTTTTATATACAGGATGGTCAAAGAAAGCTACACTTTTTTAAATGAAACACCTTATATTTTATTACATTTTTTAGATTCTACTTAAAATTCTAAGCAAATTTGTTGTATGATGTTATACCTCTAGAGTTAGTAGTTTCACAGCTATAAACAGTTGCCCATACAGCACGTCCAATTTAAATTACGTCTCTACAAGATATACACGTGAGAAACAAAATATGTTATGATGAAACTAATTGTTGATCTAGTACTGACGTACACATATGAGATGCACCTATGTTTTTGTTGATAGAATTATGTGATATAATGTTTAATAATTGTATACCGTATGCACTTAAGATTTTAAACATTTTTATATAACGTAAAGAAGGATCATTAGAATGTTGAAATTTGACGTCCGTAAATGATGCCTACAAGGTTTAAGTCATATGTATGTGTGATGCTTTATGCAATATTTGTACCTACTGCATACACCAGGTAAAAGTGCGATATACACACATGATGCAAAAAACTATATATACACTCTTTAGTTGTGTCTTGTCGTATCTACATTCCACCATTCAGAAGCGCGGCACAGTGCGCGCGCAAGCGTCAGCGTGAGCATACCGGGCATGTGTATCTCATGTGTATCCTCTTTCCTCTATAAAAGTGGGGTAGTACATCCACATCATATAGCAGCCATTTTTGTTTTATCATTTGGGAAGACGCGGAAGTGTGTGTGTCTCTGTGCACTTTGAAACGGATTATAAGGTATAGTAAAAATTGATATATACTTTATTACTCCTGGGTACCATTAATATTGGAGCTACAATGTTTAATAATATTTATAACCCAAACTAACCCTATGCACCTAAGGTTCTTAACATATTTATACAAAGTACAAATGGATCATTGGAATGTTATTGAAATTTAACGTCCGTATAGGTCCCTACATGATGCTTACAATGGTTTAATGTAATTTGTTGGATTTCTACCTAACATTTTTATGTACCTATAATAACGTAAAGTTAATTGGGTCGTTAGAATTTTTAAATCTAACGTTCGTACAGGATGCTGACAAAGTTTAAATCATTAGTGTGGTGATTATAGCTTTAAGTAAAATTTTGTGTATACACCACGTAAAAGTAATAGTACAGTGTAATAACATACACTCTGCAGTTGTGTGTTGTCGTTTCTACATTCGAGGGAGATGGAACAATGCCAGCGCAGAGCGTTAACATGCTGGCCATTTGTATCTCATGTGGTAGCAGGTAGTAGTCATTTTACCATTTGTAAAGTTCTGGGGTGGTATGCACTTTCTTATTATAAAAAACCTAGGCGGTCATGGAAATCGAGTAACGATTCTCGCTACACTGATTTTTGATACAAAAATTTTCAACACCCTTTGATGCATGTCAAATATAAAATCGTAATGGATGCTTACATTTGCGATGCACCGGCACCAGCTCGTTCATATATAGCTCAAAGGCCACACTGGGTATGGATGCTGTAGGAAATGCACAATCAAAGGTCATTGGGTATCACGGCGTATAATGTTCTGCACATTTACTTTTATTAAATTGGAAAGTGAACATCCTTCAGAGTATTTACAGTTACAACCATAACAATTGATCTTTTGTGCTCAACTTATAGGTACTTTTTTGTATTATTGCAGTGACTTTATGAAAGACTCTTGTCCAATACCCAATTTGCCAAATTTGAGCTCCAAAACGACGTGGCGGTCTGCGAATAGTGACGACAAACGACAAGCAACCAACCGACTGGAGGATTTTTTTTTGTTTCAAAAAACGAAGAATGGCTGAAAAGAGAGCTGCAACAAAGGCTGGCAATGTATAGCATAAGATATATTTGCGTTTTTATTATGTTATTTGAATATTTTCAATACATTTTAATATTCTTGTAAAAGTTCTGTCATTTTCTAGTGTTTTCCTACTTCTGCTTTTTGTTGCACCAATTGATAGCGTTCCGTAGTAGTAACTATATAAAGTGAGCGGCTAAAATATGGAACAAATTTGTTTCAAAGTCAGGTATTGATTTTTTAGGAAAATGCTCCTACACGTCCATTTTAATTTTTTGTTCTGCTTTTTTGCTCTAAAATGAAATTATGCAGGTTGTGTCAAAAATCAGATTTGACATCAAACTTAATTTATTTTTAAATGGAACACTATTGCTTCGGATTTTAAAAAATAGTGTTTTATTTTTAAAAAAAATTGACATCAAATCTACTTTTTTGAAACACCCTGTATATTTTCTTTTTGATGCAAAAAAAAACGGAAGAGAAATTATAATTGACGTGATCGAACATTTTTCTAAAAAGTCAATACCTGATTTTTAAATGAATTTGTTCTATATTTTAGCCGCTCTTTGTATATTATGTGGAAAGAAAAAAAGAACAATTTTAAACTTTTCTTCAGACAGATGCTTTAGGAAAATAAAAGTTTCGCTGCCCGCTCTTTCGTTCTCATAAAACCATAATATTAATTATTTTTTTAAAATACCTGTTTTGAGAACGAATAAAAAAATAAAAGGTCAGGCGGCAAAACTTTTATTTTCCTGAAGTAGCTCATGAAAAATTGGTTTCTTTGACAGGGCGTATGCATGGGGCGACGGAGCTACATATACACGGAATAGTATATTTACGTCCAAATTGAGAAGGACAAATGCCATGTGTAAACAGAGTTTAAGCATAATACACAATCACTGTGCAGCCGATAACACACTGTGGATCATTTAAGTTGTGTATATGTAAATGGTATACTGTGGCTACATTGTGAGGCGGACGTTTAACCTTTGTGCATACGTGTGTACCTGAAATGTGTAAACGTAGCACATTTACATCGTAGAATTGTGCAACCCTGTGTCTGCATCTAGATACATCGTCACAATGCGAACACATCGTAATCGTGATTTGGTGTGCTGTATGGGTGAAAATCGGTACAATGGCTACTTTTCACCTTGGTGGCAGGAAGACCATTAAAGATGGAGTAAAATTAATTGCACATTCCTATCTTAGCTTTCCAAGAGCTATCTGATGGTGCTAACTGTTGGTACCTACAGAGGTACCAGATTTGGTACCTATGGTATCACCTGCCAATTAGTACCGTCAAATAGCTCTTGAAAAGTTAAGATAGGAATGTGAAATTAATTTTACTCCATCTCTAATAGTCTTCTTGCTACCAAGGTGAAAGGTAGTCAAAGTACCGATTTTCAACTGTTTATATCTGTGAAACTACTAACTCTAGAGGTATAACATCATACATCAAATATGCTTAGAATTTTAAGTAGAATCCAAAAATGTAATAAAATATAGGGTGTTTCATTTAAAAAAGTGTAACTTTCTTTGACCATCCTGTATATAAAAAAGTGACGATTAAAACAATACAAAAAAAATAAAGATCAATTTACTAGGAACAACTTTTGTATTTAAATTTTTTTTCCATCCCCCGTAGTTTTCGAGATAAGGTATAGGCCCCTCTTAAACGGGCCACCCTGTACAGGGTGGCTCGAATTCACGTCTATGTATGGGGAACTCCAAAACCGTAAGAGATACAGTGTCGGTCAAATTAAGGCAAAATTGCGCATTTAGGTGCCTAACAGTATGCCGTTTAGAAAGTTTTAAAATTCCGGGTAATTTTGAAAAATCGTTTTATTTTTTTTGCTGGGCTTATTTAAAAACGGATTTCAAATTGAATTGCACCTTTGCAGTGCCATTTTTTCCGCTCTATCCAATGATGGTATCCGGTTTGAAATCCGACGTTTCGGCTTCAAGGGATCATCATTATCTTTCTTTTTTTAAATACGAATTTTACTGTTTTTTGTCGTTTTTCAGATGGTCTTGGCGTTATTAATATGATTATGTGTTTTATATTTTTTTTTATTATTATTTTTTTAATTATATATTTTGCTTTGGCGTAATTTTAAACATTTTAAGGTAGGTACTTTTGAAATATTTGTATTCTATAAAAATATTTTATTTTGTTTTTTGTATTAAGTGGATAATTGGAGCGTATTAAAAATAAAAAAATAGTAAAATTATTTCTTACGAGAATATTAAATGAAATTATATAAAATCACGCCAAAGGAAAATATATAAAATAAAAATAATACACAAATTAAAATAAAAAAAAGTTTAAAAAAATATAAAAACACATACTCATATTAATAACGCCAATACCATCTGAAAAACGATAAAAAAAAAATTAAGTTCGTATTTAAAAAAATACAGTTGATGATGATCCCTTGAAGACGAAACGTCGGATTTCAAACTGGATATCATCGTTGGATAGAGCGGAAGTGGCAATGCAAAAGTGCAATTAGATTTGAAATCCGTTTTTAAATAAGCCCAGGAAAAAAATAAAACGATTTTTCAAAATTTCGGTTTTTTTTCGGATATCTCCGTAAATACTCGGAATTTGAAAACTTTCTAAACGGCATATTGTTAGGCACCTAAATGCGCAATTTTGCCTTAATTTGACCGACACTGTATCTCTTACGGTTTTCTAGTTCCCCATACATAGACACGAATTCGAGCCACCCTGTACATGTTTATGTAGCCAAACATTTGCATCTATTTTTTTACTGTTTTTGTATATACTTTATATAGATTTTCTAATGTGCAATTTATATATTTTTTACAATCTGCCTTCGAAATCATTCCTTTTTATAATATATCTTTAGACATTGTGTCGCATGAGATGGTAAATATTTTTTACTCGATCTAGTAAGGATTAACCCAACTGTAAAATGATGGCAGCTGTCTAAACATTCTTTAATTTTTCTAATAGAAAATATGTGCCAACTCAGCTGACGAATATTGATATTTTTATTCCGCCCATTTGTATATAACAAATTAATTTTAATAGTTTTATAGTTGCAGAACATTATAATAAGTGTAGGCTATCACCAGCCTATTGATTGCAGGTTTAATGCTTGATATACCAAACTATTCCTATTATTTCAGTATAAATTGCGACAGGTGATCAGCAAAAGTTTTTGATTGTCTCTTTGCACAATGTTTAAGAATACAATGAATAGTTTCTGCGGTAGGATCCTTGTTGAATAATAATACCAGGGATAATTAGTACACTGCTTTTAGATGTTTCAAAATAATTTAATGAGATATTTTGCTCTACATATGTTTCGGCTTGATGAGGCCTTTGTCAAGAGTAGTTGAATACTAAAATCCAAATTGTTATACCCTACTAAACCGCCTGACGGTATTTTGTTTTTATTGCACTGTCAATAATTATGCAGGTGTTTAAAGAGCAGGTCACTTGGTCGTTTGGATTTCTAGGTACTCCAAAAGGTTCAGCCTTTTGCTTTTTGTTTCAGTGTATAAATAATGCGTCATAATCTAATATTAATTAAAGCTGATAAAGGAAACACCTAAACTGTTTTAACTAAATTAGATTATGATACTAAAGTCAAAGAATATTTTAAAAATGGAGATTTAATAAAAACGCAAAACCCGACTAATAAATACCAAAAACAAATTATTTCATTATTAAAAAATTACAATTCTGTACTACCTGATAACTCACAAATTTTTCTCAAATTAAAGAAACCCACCCCCCCCCCCCTCTACCTAAAATTCATAAGGATAATATCCAAGTCAGACCAGTAGTATCATATGTGAATGCTCCATGTTACAAATTAAGCCAATTGGTTACGAATATTTTACCAAAATTCACTAAATTCGATTCTAAGTATGCCCTTAAAAACTCAAGTCAAAAACTAAAAAATTCCAAATAATGCAATATTGGTTTCCTTTGATGTGAAAAGTCTATTTAGGTCCATACCGTTAAACGAACTTTCACGTATTATTAACGGACTAATAGATAACTGAAAATTTAGTAAATGAAAAAAGCGATCTGAAATTTATAATTCGCACATGTATAGATCAAAATTATTTCCAGTATAATTATGAAATATTCAAACAAATTAATGGTTTACCAATGGGCTCTCCAATTTCACCTTTATTTGCCGAGATTTTTATGGCTGATTTTGAACAGCATTTATTCAACATCAACAATTCATTAATCAGAAATATATTTTTTTGGGGGGTAGATATGTGGATGACATACTTTGCATCATTACAGGAACCAGCAGAAACTTAGATGCATTTTTATCATTTTTAAATTCTCTAAACAATTTACCATGGAAAAAGAATCTAACAACATTTTAAACTTTTTGGCATTAATATTACAAAGACAATTCGCTTAAATTTGATATGTATAGGAAACCAACAACAACAGATGCAATAATTCACAAAGACTCTAACCAATCTTGGCAAGTAAAACTTTGCTTTTCATAGTCTCATCCATAGACTTTTCAGCTTTCGCCTAGACTCGGCGAGTTTCCAAAAAGTGCAATCAAACTGATTGCAATTAATAACGGTTATAAGATAGCTTTGATTGACAAATTAATAAAGAGAAACAGAAGAACACTTTAACCCTATATTAAAATCAGAAAAGGAGCTTCTTAAATCATTTTGCTCATTTTGTTTGACCATTGGTCCACTGAATACACAGTTTGCTTCTAGGTCCGTCAAGTTCCAATTCGCTCGCTAGATTTTGATCTATTAAAGTCACAGTCGACGCGTCGTCCAACAAAGCAAATGTCTCTACCACTTTGCTTCCCTTACTTAAGACAACAGAAATAATCTTTAATAAAACAACTGATGAAGTCAACGTGAAACCATTTATTTCTTTGTTTGCATCAGAGTCGTCGTTTGTTAAAATTGAACCATTTTTACCACATTTTTTAACTTTCTTACAGTTTTTTACGTTATGTTTTGGCAATAAACAAGAAAAACAAACTTTATTTTAA
>MU183102.1:86019-101047 GCA_016904865.1 Pissodes strobi
ACTATAAACAACGCGAGCAATCAACGGGAGCGACTTTCAACCTTAAGAATGCCATGATCATCAGTTTTTTATAGATACGCTAACGAACCTTCAGTTCGGCAGACTTTAGTCTCATCTCCAGCTCCCAGGTTAGTCATTTGACGACTGCCATCGGGTTCTATCCGCTCTTAAAGTTAGCTATACAGCTGCTTTAGGTTTTACTCCATTCCTTACCAAACTTGGCACCGGTTAGTCACTTGACGACTGCTAGGAGCAGGGGTGTCACAACCACCATAGTAAAGTCAAATCAAGAAGTTTCTAGTGCTTTAAAACATTCTGGTAATGCCCCAACTAAAGAGCAAATATCCGTTCCTGACGGTATGGCGCATGCGCTTCAAAAGTCTATAAAATCAATGTTATTTCAAAAATATTACAAGTTTTTCCAAGATATTCAATCAATTAGAAAAATAAGTGATAATAATAAAAGATGAATCTGATGGCAAACGTACAGAGCGAGTAGAGAAAGTTGCCAAATTCACTTTTTCCAACGGAATGAAAAGAGCTAAGAAAAGCTATATAAAGAATACTTCCATCCATAAGAATGATATTAATATTAAAACGATAATGCTCTGCCTCTGCCTCGCCTACTCTCTTCCATCCTCCATTGACAATTTAATTCCAGACAGCATTCAGCGTCGTTTTTGTGTAACTATTTGACTCGACTGGCTCGTCGAGCGATACAAAAGCGTTAATTTTCACTATAAAGTGCTGTTAAATCAAATCTCGTTGGCACTGCTCTCTCTTGCTTTTATCTTTGGAGACTGAATGACGTGAATGTACTATTTTCCCTCTTGATTAACGCCATACAATGTTGTATTTTAGACTAAATTTATTTTTTAAATAGTTATAGTGACATTATTTTTACGGGGATTTTAAGAATAAGTGCTCACGTTTCATATACAACAAAGGTATTATTGAATTAAAAATTTTATATATATATAGACAGACCTAATTGGTTGGAGCAAATTGTCACCCATCGACTATGCCTGGATTCAAAATCCCGCGATCCTAGATAAAGTTTCGTGCACCCTCCGTGTCTCTAACAAATGCTTAATGACTCTTACCGTGCCCTGATTCAGAGAATGATACTTATCTGCACGGAATGTTGACGTACATAATAATTAAGAGAGACATCGCCGCGGACCGAGATTTTTCCAGGGCGCAAACAAGGGGTTTGAGCCGTGTGTGTATTTCTACGTCGTTGACACGCTTGGAGTGTCTGGATTTTCAGGGAGTTTGCCGGAATATAAAATTTAAGGCGAATTTTATAAGCTAAATGAATGGTTCATGTTCATACTATGAAAGATGCTCAAATAGGTCAAACAATAGCTATTTTATTAAAGGAACTAAACACGAAACGCGTGAGTTACTCTTTGCACTGGGCATTGGCTTGTTTTTTCCAAGTTTAATTCTGATACGTCCTAACAATATGCCAATAAGACAAAATAACTGACGAAATGGTGAATGCACCTTCAAATGTCTTAAAAGCAGGGTTCCAGTTGCATTCTAAGTTGTTCTTTCTAGCAATGTGCTAAACAATGCTCAAATAACTCTTCTTGATCGGATGATGAATGCGACATAAAATTTTATTTTGCAAAAGTTCACAGTATCTTCAGGTGGTTCTTTCGTTTTAAATCTGATACTTTCTTGCAATGGGCTAAGTAAGTATTAACCACTTAATCATGGATTATTAAATAAGTTCAAATAGGGTGGGAAACACGTTAGTCCTTCTGCAAGAGCCGGAATATCAAAATAAAATCTCTCGCATTAAAATCTTATTTTTTGACACTGCCAGTTTTGTTGACAACTGGTCCTATTGTTGTATTATACATAATGCACCGTTTGTTACTTTCCTGATTTATTGTTTAGAACTCTGACAAAAGGTGTCTATGTTTGCTGATGATACTGCTATTACGGTATCGGCAGATAGTCCGGAAGAGTTAAAAGTCATTGGTGATAGTGTGTGTGTGAAGAATTTCAGATATGGTATCAACGTAATCAGTTGATTCTAAATTCAAAAAGGACTGTGTGCATCAATTTTCATATAAGGCGTCCACTGCTGCCTATATTTAAGGATAATTTTTGTGTTGGCATTTTCGAAGTTTTTGGGATTATGGTTGGATGAGCGTCTTACATTTTTTTTTTTTTTTTTTTTATTGAGGATTAGGAAATCTCTATCTAGACACCCGAGTTGGTCATCATCGTTGACCCGGGTAGTGTCTGCCTTATTGGACTAAAACCCTTCCCTCTGTTTCAGCATACGATGTCGGAAACCGCTCACGCATTACTTCGACACCGCATGCGTAGCCTCTCTGCTCAAGCTAGCATTCTTTCTTCAGTGATGGACTATCTGATTTCCATCATCTTCTGTCCTCTCTCTCCTTGGTCTCTATAATTGTTCTGACCGTTCGGTACGCACACTCCCATCGTTCCTTGTCAGATACAAGATCTGTTGCTAGGTTTACCGTGTTAAATGCTCTGTTGGTGCCTCTACTATATTCTTGTCGAACATCGTCCCACCTTGTACATTGAAATAATGAATGTTCCGCATCTTCTGGTAATCCGCAGGACCGGCACTCCTCGGTCTCCGCTCTATGCGGTCGTGTAAATATTTTCGGAAACATCCATGACCCGAGATGGCCTGCGATTGGTGGTAGTCCGTTTCCCCGTAAGGCCTTTCTATCCACGTATCTATATTTGGGATTATGCGGTACGTCCACCGTCCCTTCGTTCCTCGCCTCCACGCTTCCTGCCACTTGTGTATCGTATTCGCCCTTGCAGTTTTAGCGTCTACCCCGGAGTATTTTTGGTGTCTTTCTTCTATTAGAAACTTTATAGGAGGGACCCCCGCTATGACCTCCGCAGCCTCAGCGGATATCGTCCTGTATGCGCTGCATATTCTTATATTCATCTTCCGCTGGGTTTTGGCTAGTTTAGCTATGAGTTTTTGTTTCCCTGTGACGGAATGCCACGCAGGGGCCGCATATAACATCTGGGACATTGCCACGCTTGACAGGAGTCTCCTTTTAGAGGCTCTAGGCCCTCCCACATTTGGCATGAGGCTGGTCAGCGCTGTCACGGTCTTCTCTACTTTCTCAATGGTTTTTTCGACGTGTACGGCAAACGTGGTCTTCGTATCCAACCATACCCCGAGGTACTTTAGTGCTCTCGAGATCGTTATTTGTGTGCCCTGGAGGTCGAAGTTGATAGGTGCTAGCTTTCTCCTTTTCGTTAGAAGAACAGCTTCATTCTTTTCTGGAGCTAAGCATAGCCTTTTTTGCTTCATCCAGTTGGCAATCCGTTGAAGAGCTATGTTTGCATGCTCTCCTTTGGCTACCACCACTAGCGCGATATCGTCCGCGAAGCCTATCAGTGTGGCCCCACTGGGTTGCTCCATTGTAAGGAGACCGTCGTACGGGATGTTCCACAGGGTGGGGCCCAGCACTGAACCCTGGGGAACACCGCTGTTGACCTTCTTCGGCCTCAGCACACCCTCCGCTTCAAGGATTATTTCCCTTTCCGACAGGTACGAGGCTATAATGTTTATGAGGCTCTCGTCTATGGTTCTTCTTCTTAGTTCTTCCAGGATTTGCTGCCATGAGGCACTATTGAAGGCGTTCTTGACGTCTAGGGTGATGACAACACACAGTCTGCGGTGCGAGCTTGAGTAATTTGCTTCTGCATCTCGAGCAATTTTCAGTACCTCATTGATGGCATCGACGGTCTGTCTTCCCTCCCTAAATCCATATTGCCGGTCTGATAGGTATCCCGTGCGCTTTAGCTCCCCTTTCAGTCGAATCAGGAGAAGGTGTTCGTACAGCTTTCCTTCTACATCGAGCAGACATATTGGTCTGTGCGCTGATGGGATGTTTATGGGCTTGTCACCTTTTCTAAGTAACAACAAGTTAGCTCGTTTCCAAATAGCTGGAAAAGTTGCGTTAGCTGCCAAGTCGTTGTACACCGCCAAGACATACTCTGGGTTGACTGACGTTACTCCTTTTAATATTTCAGGTGGAATGTTATTGGGGCCGGGTGCTTTGTTGTCTTTTAACTTATCACAGGCTACACGTAGTTCTTCTACACTAAAGTCTAAAAATATCACAGATCTATCACAGTTAAAGGTTACTTGTTGATGCACTGGGAATAGCTGGTTTACTAGCTGTTCCACGGTTTGCATCGTCAATTGAAGTCTGGGAGGGAAGCCAATAAGACTTTTCATGACTATCTTATAGCCATCCCCCCAGATATCACAGTCGATTTTATCACAGAGATTTTTCCACGAGTCCCTTTTGGCCTTTTTTATCAGTCTTTGCAGTGATTTCTTACTCTCTTTGAATGTGTTCCAGAGACGCTCGTTCGTTTCCGGGGTGTTTCTTCTCGAGCTCCTTGTGTACTCTCTTCGCTTACGGATGCAGTCTCTGCGGTGGGTCGCGATTTCCTCATTCCACCAGTAGACTGGTTTTCCCCTTCTTGATCTTCTCCTCTTGGGCATTGTCTGGTCGCATATTTGGCCTAGAACCTGGGAAAATTTTCTTGCCGACGGTGTGCCTGTTTCGGTGCTGATTTCTGTCGCTGCTGTGTGGAGCTTTTGCTTATCCAGTTTCCTGACCTGCCACCCTTCTCCTTCTCTCGTCCTTATATTTACTGGAAGGACATCTTCTACATTGAAAACAATGTAGATTCTTCTTCGATAACTTCCCACTCCGTAATTTTGTTCCGAACATCGATTGTGGCCAGTGTCAAGTCCAGTATGGAAGAGTAGTCGCGCCGTTGAAAAGTAGGTTTGTTTCCTTTATTTACAACCGCCAGATCATTTTGGGCTATCCATTCCGTGATGATTTCACCCCTTCTATCTGTCGTGTCCAGACCCCACTGTGGGGACTTTGCGTTGAAGTCTCCTACTATAATGGATCGCTCTTTTTGCATCCTTATTTGACTTCCTATTTCGTTTAGCATTTCCTCGAGGTATTCAATATCCTTATTTCCGGAAGAGTAACAGTTATATACGGTGAAATTTGCTGTAGCTATGCATGTAAAGCTACGGCCTCTGCCTATTCTTTTAACAGTAACGTTCTTTTCTGTCACTTTTATAGCTGTATCCAGGTCCTCGTCGCAGATCCAATCCTTCCTGTTTCTAACTGCATTTCGGTTAGGTTCACACATGAGTATTAGTCCCGCCCCTATTTCCTTGGCTGTGGCCACAGCTAGATCATGGCACGGTCGCCTCCGGAATGTGTTTATTTGTAGGACTTTAACCATTTTTATTGTTGTTTGCTGTTCGGACGAGGAACCTCCAGCACTCTGTCGACTCTTTTCTTGGGACATCTTTGGCTGCCTGACTGATGTCCATTTTTGGCGCAGTGCACGCAGTATGCCTCATTTTTGCACACTGCCGCTTTGTGTCCTTCCTTGCCACACTTCAAGCATAGGTTTTCTCTGTCCACGCCCTTACACTGCGCCTTGGTATGCCCGTGCTCCCAACATCTAAAGCATTTTAGATCTGCTTTCCTCTCTAGGATCCTACTTCTCGTCCATCCAATCATTATCCTGCCCATTTCAATAAGCTTTGCAGCGTCCGCCTGCGGCAATAGCACCGTGACGTTTTTCCTGCCTGCGACTGTTGGTCTTTAAGAGCGTACCTCTACGTTTCTAGGGTCTACGGGAATAGCTTTAGTTATAGCTTCTGTAATTTCTTCGACAGTCGTCACTTCGTCAAGGTCCTTTATGTGCAGGACAGTTTTGCTCGTTAGATGTGACGTAGCGGCCTCTGGTAATTTGCTTTTTATCTCCTTCGTGAGTGTCTCGAGCTTATCTTTCCCGTCCTGTACTGTGAGGAGTAACTCCCCATTTCTCGTCTTTTTCACTTCCTGTACCTCGACTCCAATTTCCATGGGATTTACTAAGTCTTTCACCTTCTTGAGTAGCTCCGCGTAGTTCATGTTGGGCATCTTGACGAGCAGCGCATCCTGTTTGTGCTTGTTGGGTCTAGCTGCACTAGCTGTTTGGGCGCTTTTTAGCCTGCTTCTTATGGGTTGTGCACCTGTCTCTTGGTTTTCTCGGTCCTTATATTGTACTATTTCTATATTCGTATTTGCGAATAGGAATTCTAGCATTCTAACTTGGATGAGCCCCTTTATGTCATCCACCTCTGGTATGGCCAATTTGCGCACGTTATCGCGCAGGATGTGTTCCTTAAGTTGTTTTAAGGCATTTAATGCGTCCTCGTCCCTGCCTTCGCCGTTTGCCGCTCCATCGGATATGATCGGATAGTAGATCCTTCTGGTCTTATGTATGATGTTTCCGTCGTCGTCCGGGAAGCCCAAGGAGTGTATCATTTTGGCGATATCTCCTTTCTCCCTTTCTTGTTTTTTGAGGTCTTCTTTACCCCCCAGTCTGTTTATTATTTGGTTCACCGTTTTGTGGGACGAAACAAAGTTTTTATCACACGGAGTACTAGGGCACACTCGCTCGGCATTTCCCATATGTCTCCCCCATGATACAATAAACGGATGTCTCCCCGTTTGGTGCGGACTTTTGTAAATATTTCCTCGCCCCAGTCTTCCTCCGCAATTTGTTTGAAGGTGTCGTAGTTGTCGTCGCGAGTTAAAATTTGTCGCCTTGCTTCCTTCCTTTGCGCTTCTTTACAGCTCTCACATTGTACTTGGTTATAACCAGGGTTGTTTGTTTCCTTATTGCGGGTTTCTTCCATGCGTTGGATCTGTAAGCGGAGGTTTTGGATCTCATCCATTGCTGCTCGTTCCCCTTCTTGCTCAGAGGTCTTGTTTATTGTCACCTCCAACCAATCTTCCAACTCCTGGCTTTCTAATTTCTCCATTTGCAGTACTAGATTTCCCGCAGCTTCTACGAATTCTTTTTTCGGTTTATAGGCTTCCCTAACTACTTTGTCAAGCATCACCACTTGTCTTTTGATTGCATCCAAGATGCTCTTGAGGGTATCTCGGTTCTTTGTCTCATCTTTGTTTTTGGGTTCCCAGTCCTTATAACCTTCCACCCTCCTGCGCTTGCCGCGTTGTTCCGTCTTTTCGGCCAGACTGAGGTCTGACCACGAGCTGGCCCTCGCTCTTGGGGGTGTCCTTAGTAGGGCGCTCCTCCTAATGAACGGGTTCGCCGTTCCCTCTTCAAAACCAGTAGTGTTTCCAGATGGTCCAGCCTGGTTCTCCGCCATCCCATCCCTACTTGTTGTTTGTGTGCCCCACCCAGAATCCGTGGGGCAGTCCACCGCGCTGGTGGAGCGGGATTCTGGACCGTCTTCGGTCCTACCCGCCTGGGGTACTTCGTTTTCTACATCCGACATACTCCATCTTTCTTGAGTCGTTCTTAGTGTTCACTGCTTTGGTCAGGCCTGTCCGGCATGGGTGGCCCTGCTGGGGGTCTTGAGACACCCGCCGACATAGCCCTAACCGTCATTGCAGCTACTTAAGCCCCCTCTCCACGACAAGGCGACGACTCCTCGAGGGGGCGTCTTACATTTGAAAAGCATATTGATCATGTATGTAACAAACTAAATTCCATTGATTTTGCAATTCTATAAATGAAAAATACCATTACAGCAGGGAATCTTTTAAACATATATTACGCATTAGCATACAGCCATATGCCATGTAATATAACTGCTTGGGGTAGGGGGTCCCAGGCCAATAGAGTTTTTATAGCTCAGAAAAGAATAATTAGACTTATATTTAATCTGAAACCGAGAGATTCTTGCAGGCCCGTGTTCAAGATGCACGAAATTTTTACCTTCAGTTTAATCTTTATTTATAGATGTTTGATGTTTACTAAACAACATTTTAATTCTTTTAAAACCCTGAGCGAGTCGAATTTGTATGGTATAAGAAACAGCAATATTCTTGATTACCCCAGACACTCGACTGCTTTTTATGAATGTTCTCCATATTATAGCTGTATATAACTCTATACAACAAACTCCCATCAGAATTGCGAATGGTGGATAATATAAATACTTTTAGGACTAAGATTAAATCGTTCTTAATGGAGAAGCGTTTTTATTCGCTTGATGAATGTTTTTCTCAGTAGGTTTTAAAATTGGAATTATTGTTGGACTGTATTTACACATGCTTGTTTTGTCTTTGTTAGTTTTAAAATTTTTTCTATTATTTTAAAAATACTTTGTATATATTATTTGTATAAATCCTGTAAAATTTGATACATAGCATAATTACTTATTTTGTAAGTAATATACCTAAATAGGTTATAAGGATATCTTTCTATTTTGGTTATTATGTAAAATGTATTGCAGTCAAATGGCAAATAAATTATTCTATTATATTCTATTTCATTCAATATCCTCTATATCCCAGTGACGTTACTCGAAACATATTATAGAACAACGCTCATGCAAGCAATAAAAATATAAAATCAAAAAATAATAGAGGCTAAAATGTATAAAATTGTAGTCGCATAGAAGCGCCGATATATCTGAGATAAGCGGCTCTCGAATATGAGGAAAGTTTAGCCTAAATTCGTACACTGATGCTTATCGTTAAGCTCTTCTTTGAGGGTATTAACTTTCCAGCTTTTCAGTGGCGTTGCAATACAATATAAATTTACAAATCAAGTTTTAGACATGGTATCTGTATATCGTAAATTGGAGGTTTAAACACCTCTATCATCACAAGAACAAAAATGTTCTTACTAGCAAAGCAACTTTGGACTGAAAGTACCCAAAACCAATGCAGGAATATACGAGAAATCAAAATAAATTTAGCAAAGATAAAATTATTATTCTTGACAGGATGGTGAATGCGGCTTGAAATATGCGTGGGAATTTTTCCGGTTTAAGTTCAACGGTTTTTTGCAATATGAAGAGAACACTACTATTCTTCACGGAATGGTGAATGCGCCTTGAAACGCCGTAATATTTTTACATTTTACAATTTTACAACTTTTCTTGTTTTTTTTTGTTTCTAGCAATGTGGAAAATAAAGACATGTTCTGGACTTGACAGGCATTTCCAAGTGCATTCACCAGAATACCGCAAAATACATTTTGTAAAAAGATCGAACCTGATGGTGGAATCGTACGTAGAATAACGATCATTTTTAAAAATATTGTCCTTCCCTAAATAGTATCTTTTTAATGCTTATTAAACGAGAAAAGCTTGGATTATTTTGGGTTAAGAAACAGTTTTTCACAAATTGTTCCTACACTTGGCTCTTCCTTTTCAAGTCGAAATTTAAAGATTTGGTTAGCTTGGGTTAGAAAGCAGATATTTCACTATTTTTGTTATTTCCATTCAGTCGAAATTCAATATCCTAGTGACGATACTTGAAACATATTATAGAACAGGAAAATGAACACGCTCATGCTTGACAGGATGGCGAATGCGCTTTTAAATTCTGTAAAATCAATTTGTTTTTGAAATGTATATCCCTAGGAGTTTTTACCTGTTTAAATCTGATTCTTTCTCACAATGTTTCAGGATTTTTTCCAGGTTGATTCGTGCTACATGAACATCAACTTACTACTCTTGACAGAATGGTGAATGCGCTTTGAAATTCCATCATATTTTGGTGTTTTTAAAAATTTAACATTTTTGCCGGTTTATTTCTGACCGATATTTCTTAACCAGGCATTTTTAATACTTAAATATTAGGAATATCAATTTCAAAAATTCAGGACCCTGTGATATTGAAAATTGAAAATTTTAAAAACGAAAGTCAGAACGGCTCCACTTTCTCAAGTACAAATACATTCTCGTTAATAAAGCATACGCTGGACTACGTCGAAATTCAATACAAATTAATATAGAAAATAAAATAAATTAAAAAGAACAAAATTTTAATGTGATAATACAGCGGTAAAATATAATCAAATAACACACAATCATGAAAATACTGGCAAAGTGACTGGTATAAAATTAGAAACTAAAAATCATTAATAAATAAAAAACATAAGGAAAAGTAACCAATATAATAGGTATTAAAATACCGTAAAATAATTTCCTGGAAAGCAATGCTATATCTTAATTACATTAAATTCCTTGGAAACGCCATTGAACTTCCAAACAGTTAAATGAGCGTTTTCCTTCCGGGCGAGCGGATTTCGGGGCAGATACGGCCAAAAGAAAATATCTGGGACTTCCCCCAGATTTATTTTAGGCCGTTTCTTTGTATAAATACGTTTTCCTTAAAGCGCGAACGAAAATAATAATAGCATTTCTCGTTCCATCTGATTCTCAGCGCAAAGGGGAAACTTGGCTTGATCTTTGTGTTTTCTTATCTGTGCGGTCGATAACAATGCCATTGAAAAGACTGGAAATATTTGGCACATTTTCCGTAGTAATGAAAAATCGGCGTTTGGAAAATGCATTTTTTGCCACTAGTGGCGTAAATGACTCTAAATATTCGTTTATTAAATTTGTCGAACGCAAGTCGCCTCTATTCCCAGGAATAGGAAATCTGGTATTGTCGAGCATGCCTATTCAATTAATCGCCGCATAATATGTTCTGGATTTCGATCTGTAAATTTTTTAATAATTCACGAATTTGAATATTCATCTCCTTCATCGCTCTAATATACTTTAAATAGCTTTATCAAATTTTCATCAACTTAATATGAATATGACTAGGAAACTGAATGACTCAGTAACCATATCTGCTGCATATTCTATGCAATTGATATGTATCAGAAAGAGTTTATTTAACTGTATAGAATCCAATCATTATAAAAATATTATATCTCATTCGCCAAATCTTACTGAAACTAGCCAAATCTCCTGGGCATTTTAAAAGGTTTTAGCGTCTCTTGTCCAGATTTTAAATCAGAAATATACTGACAGACTTTATTTTCCATCCAAACAAAATTCAAATAGAAGTCAAATTTTCAAAATATTGTTAAAGTTAATTTGCGAGCAAACAACATTTAGGCGTCACGACGCCGCCTTTTTTTAAATGAAGTGCCTATAAGCAGCATACCGTCAACTGAATGTGGGAAAATTCTGAGGACCGTGAGAAAATAGCAGTTTGCGAGAGGGTATCATCATCTTGGCAAACTGCGATTTTCTCCCGGTCCTCAGAATGGTATCATCAGCGTGGCAAGTTTCTTTGATCTTTGCCTCAATCGCACATGTTCTTCTTATTTCATTTCTGATTTTCCTAATACTACTATTATTATTTCTATGTCCTATTTGAAGCTAATTGTGGTCGGGAATAAACAGTAAGATATTGAATCATCCTCTATTGGCGGTGCTATCTTCAGAAGAGCAGAATAATTTGAAGGATACGATGTTCGCATGGACCACACCATCTCTGCTGACATCAAGGCTAATATTACCAGTGTTTCAATGTCATTTAAGGTTAAATATGATCAGGAATGAGCAGCAAGAAATTGATTCCTCAGAATAGGAGAATTTGAAGAGTGCAATGTTCCCTTGAACTAGACTTTCCCTTCTCAGGTGAGAGCTAATATTACTATTATTATTTAGATGACCTATTTGAAGCTCAATATAATCAGAAAAGAGCAGGCGGTGCTATCTTGAGAATAAAAGAAAAATTTGAAGAATACAATCTTCACATGGACCAAACCATCTATTCTGAGATGAACGCAAATTTTCCTATTACTATTACTATGCCTTATTTGAGGCTAAAATTATCGGGAATGAGCAGCAAGATATTGAATCCTTAGAATAGAAGGATTTGAAGAGTACAATATTACCTTGGATCATACATTCCCTTGTCGCGTCAGAGCTAATATTACCATTATTATTTAGATGTCATATTTGAAGATAAATATAATTGGAAAAAGCAGTTAGATATTGAATCATTTTCCATTGGCGGTGCTATCTTGAGAAAAATAGAAGGATTTGAAGAATACAGTGTTCACATGGACCAGATCATCTATTCTGACAAGAAGGCTAATATTACTATTACTATTTCCATGTCTTATTTGATGCTAAATATGATCGGGAGTAAGCAGCAAGATATTGAATCCTTAGAATAGAAGAATTTCAAGAGTACAATGTCCCCGTGAGAGCTAATATTACTATTATTATTTTTATGTTCTATTTGAGGCTCAATATAATCGGACAGAGCAGTAATATATTGAATTCCTAGAATAGATGAATTTGAAGAGTACAATATTACCATGGATCATACCTTCCCTTCTCACGTGAGATCTAATATTACCATTGATATTTAGATGTCCTATTTGAAGCTCAATATAATCGGAAAAGAGCAGTAATATATTGAATTCTTAGAATAGAAGAATTTGAAGAGTACAATATTACCTTGGATCATGCCTTCATTTTTCACGTGAGAGCTAATATTATTATTATTTAGATGTCCTAATTGAAGCTCAATATAATCGGAGAAAGCAGTAATATATTGAATTCTTAGAATAGAAGAATTTGAAGAGTACAATATTACTTTGGATCATACATTTCCTTCTCACGTCAGAGCTAATATTACCATTATTATTTAGATATCTTATTTGAAGCTCAATATAATCGGAAAAGAGCAGTAAGATATTGCATCCTTAAAATAGAAGAATATAAAGAGTGCAATGTTCCCTTGGACCAGATTTTCTCTTCACCCGCTAATAATGTTATTATTATTTAGATGTCCTATTTTAAGCTTAATATAATCGGAAAAGAGCAGTAAGATATTGAATCCTTCGAATAGAAGAATTTAAAGAATACAATGTTCCCTTGGACCACACCTTCTCTTCTCACGTGAGAGCTACTATTGCAATTATTAGTGTGTGTCATTGCCATAAAAAAAGATGCCCTATTTAAAGTTCAATATAATCGGAAAAGAGCAGTAAGATATTGAATCCATAGAATAGAAGAATTTGAAGAGTGCAATGTTCCCTTGGACCAGACTTTCCCTTCTCAGGTGAGAGCTAATATTACTATTACTATTTAGATGTCCTATTTGAAGCTCAATATAATCAGAAAATGGCAGTTAGGTATTGACTCATTTTCTATCGGTGGTGCTATCTTGAGAATAATAGAAAGATATGAAGAATACAATCTTCACATGGTCCAAACCATCTATTCTGAGATGAACGCGAATTTTACTATTACTATTACTATGCCTTATTTGAGGCTAAAATTATCGGGAATGAGCAGCAAGATATTGAATCCTTAGAATAGAAGGATTTGAAGAGTACAATATTACCTTGGATCATACATTCCCTTCTCGCGTCAGAGCTAATATTACCATTATTATTTAGATGTCATATTTGAAGCTAAATATAATTGGAAAAAGCAGTTAGATATTGAATCATTTTCCATTGGCGGTGCTATCTTGAGAAGAATAGAAGGATTTGAAGAATACAGTGTTCACATGGACCAGATCATCTATTCTGACAAGAAGGCTAATATTACTATTACTATTTCCATGTCTTATTTGATGCTAAATATGATCGGGAGTAAGCAGCAAGATATTGAATCCTTAGAAAAGAAGAATTTCAAGAGTACAATGTCCCCGTGAGAGCTCATATTACTATTATTATTTGGATGTTCTATTTGATGCTCAATATAATCGGAAAAGAGCAGTAATATATTGAATTCTTAGAATAGAAGAATTTGAAGTGTACAATATCACCTTGGATCATACCTTCATTTTTCACGTGAGAGAATATTATTATTATTATTTAGATGTCCTATTTGAAGCTCAATATAATCGGAAAAAGCAGTAATATATTGAATTCTTAGAATAGAAGAATTTGTTCTATTTTTAAGCGGAAAAGAGCAGTAAGATATTGAATCCTTCGAAAGGAAAAATTTAAAGAGTACAATGTTCCCTTGGACCACACCTTCTCTTCACACGTGAGATAAATGAAGATGTCCTATTTGAAGCTCAATATAATCGGAAAAGAGCAGTAAGATATTGAATTCATAGAATAGAAGAATTTGACGGTGCAATGTTCCCTTGGACCACATCTTCTCTTCTCACGTGAGAGCTAATATTGCCATTATTATTTAGATGTTCTATTTGAAGCTCAATATAATCAGAAAAGGGCAGTTAGGTATTGACTCATTTTCTATCGGCAGTGATATCTTGAGAATAATAGAAAGATTTGAAGAATACAATCTTCACATGGACCAAACCATCTATTAAGGGATGAACACTAATTTTACTATTACTATTACTATGCCTTATTTGAGGCTAAAATTATCGGGAATATGCAGTAAAATATTGAATCCTTAGAATAGAAGGATTTGAAGAGTACAATATTACCTTAGATCATACCTTCCCTTCTCTCGTGAGAGCTAATATTACCATTATTATTTAGGTGTCCTATTTGAAGCTAAATATAATTGGAAAAAGCAGTTAGATATTGAATCATTCTCCATTGGCGGTGCTATCTTGAGAAGAATAGAAGCATTTGAAGAATACAGTGCTCACATGGACCAAACCATCTATTCTGACAAGAAGGCTAATATTGCTATTACTATTTCTATGTCTTATTTGAGGCTATATATGATCGGAAGTGAGCAGCAAGATATTGAATCCTTAGAATAGAAGAATTTCAAGAGTACAATGTCGCCGTGAGAGCTAAAATTACTATTATTATTTGGATGTTTTATTTGATGCTTAATATAATCGGAAAGAGCAGTAATATATTGAATTCTTAAAATAAAAGAATTTGAAGAGTACAATATTACCTTGGATCATACCTTCAATTCTCACGTGTTAGCTTATATTACTATTATTATTCAGATATTCTATTTGATGCTCAATATAATCGGAAAAGAGCGGTAAGATATTGCATCCTTAGAATAGAAGAATATGAAGAGTGCAATGTTCCCTTGGACCAGCCTTTCTCTTCTCCCGCTATTATTACTAATATTATTTAGATGTCCTATTTTTAAGCGTAATATAATCGGAAAAGAGCAGTAAGATATTGAATCCTTCGAATAGAAGAATTTAAAGAGTACAATGTTCCCTTGGACCACCCCTTCTCTTCACACGTGAGAGCTACTATTGCAATTATTAGTGTGTGT
>MU183102.1:101057-115075 GCA_016904865.1 Pissodes strobi
TATAATCGGAAAAGAGCAGTAAGATATTGAACCCTTTGAATAGAGGAATTTGAAGAGTACAAGATTACTTTGGATCATACCTTTCCTTCTCACGTGAGAGCTAATATTACTATTATCATTTAGATTTGTCGTATTTGAAGCTCAATATATAATCGGAAAAGAGTAGTAAGATATTGAACCCTTAGAATAGAATGGGTACAATATTCCCTTGGACCACACCTTCTTTTCTCACGTGAGAGTTAATATTGCCAATATTATTAGTGTGTGCGACTGTCATGAAAAAAGATGTCCTATTTGAAGCTCAATATAATCGGAAAAGAGCAGTAAAGTATTGAATCCATAGAATAGAAGAATTTGAAGAGTACATTACCTTGGATCATACCTTCCCTTCTCACATGAGAGCTAGTTACTATTATTATTTAGATGTCCTATTTGAAGCTCAAGAGCAGTAAGATATTGAATTATTCACTATTGGCGGTGCTATCTTGAGAGGAATAGAGGAATTTGAAGAATACAATGTTCTCATGGACCACACCATGTTTTCTGACATAAGGACAAATATTACTAGTACAATTTATATGTCCTATTTGAGGCTAAATATGATCGGGAATGAGCAGCAAGATATTGAATCTTAAGAATAGAAGAATTTGTAGTGTACAATGTTCCCTTGGACCACACCTACGCTTCTCACGTGAGGGCTGATATTACTATTATTATGTATGTGCCCATTTTAACAAACTATTTTTAAAGGAAATAGGAGGTAAAAAATTAGAACTCAAAAATTATTTTTAGAATGTAATAAACGGTATTTTTTAGAAAAATATTTAAATGTAAATTGCTTTTTATACGTTTGGGAAATTTAACATAAATGCGGAAATTTCTGTGGCTAGACACTTTACTTTATGACTCTTGGGACAATTATTATCAGCATAAAAAATAGATTAAAGTATTGCTATGATTTTTATGTTGTCCTTTTTTCTTTTAGTTTATAAAGGTGGTTTTACTTCAGGCAATTTCATTGGCAAAGAAATGTTTGGTTCAATTTATTTGAACTTGGAAGTGTAAATTAGAAAACATTTCCCAAACACCTTTGACGAAAATGACAATAAAAATCGCATTGTTGTTGCAGTTGTGCTTTTGTGTAGAAAATACAAAAAGCTTCTTACTACTCCAAAAGTTTAATCAAATATTTTACGAAGAATAGGCTTCCTTCAAGCAAATTTGACAAGGCAAGGCGCCTTTGGTTTTCTTTGATATCAAATTGTCCCTTTTACATTTTTTTTAAGGTAAACTTGGTCCAATTTATTTGACAAGAAGTTTGATAAGTGTAAACCCACCTTTATAGATGCTACCAAGACGGTTGGCACTGAATTTTTAAAAATATTTTTAGACGGGTTGATATATATTTGTGAAATTTCGAATAAAGAGCTTGAGTATTATGAGCCATATTTAATTAATTAAAAAGTTTAGAAAAATGGATGGGAATGCTTAGAATAGCTTTTTCTTATTTAAAGCCGAATAGTGATCATAAACTAAAGAATAATCTCTATAGAAGAAACTTAATTGGCATAATCTGATTCTATCCTTTCAAAAGGCAAGAAAATGCCCCGCTAATACTTTCGGGGACCGTCTAATTAACGCTCTCGAAATCTATCAAGAAAGTTCATTTAAGAATTTCAGATGCAATTTAAGATAAGCTCATTACGAAAAACTTCAATATTATGTAAATCTAGAAAATTGTGAGGCGAGGTACGAAGCGAGAGAGAGATCTTTTCGCCACTTTTACGAAAATATTTTTTTTTAGCGGAGCGTCTCGTCGGAGTTGGCCCTCGAGCCTCGGAGACAATTACCCGAATTAGAAGTTTTAATAGACTTTTCCATTATCACAGTTACCATAACGTTAAAATTTTTAATAGCTATGCTAATCGGGGACTAAATTCGTTGCTGTAGACAAAATTTGACGATTGTAGTTCTAAATAGAAAAAAAAATGTCGAGGAGTTTAAATCCTCAGTCGGTGGGTGTCATTCGATATACCCACCCTCTCATTTTAAATAAAATATGGTGTGCGCTAAGAGCACAGGACAGAAGTGTAAACTTCACTAAAGCGATATGAAAAATTAAATAAAATTAAAAAATTAAGTTTATGACATATTGCATACCGTACTTAAATACGTAAACGTTTTTACATTCTGCTTACGACTTCGTAAGTAAAACTCTATGCTCTTTAGCACGAATAACGTCCAACTTCATTATTAAAACATGAAATAAGTTAAGCGAGCAAACCTTCACTAAAGCAGCAAATTGAGCCTGATTTACGTGCATTTGGACCCGGGGCGCCGAATATTGCTGCTCCGGCTGTTTTGCGGGGGTCTCGAAGGAATCGTAAAATACCATTAACGCAGGCCGTCGCTGCGCGAAACGAATACCGAATATACGCAAATTCGCTACCTAGCAAAATTTATGCGATTTTCAGACCTTTTTTACCGCTCATGCGGGTGAAAGGTAAACTATTATTTATCGGGGCTCCGCTGCTTTCAGATTTCGATTTTAAGCCGATGCGACGCAGTATAAAAATGTATTTACGAGATGTAAGGAAATTACCATCATACCTCTATTTATTATGAATATATGATGCGCACGCTTGTCAAATGGTTTGGTAATTTTTCTTTCCTGGGTAGTGAATCAAACCAAGTCATCACGCTCGGATATGTAACGCTCATTCGGGCCCGACTTCAACCAAGCGAGTGCGAGAAACAGTCAACTGCTGCGAATTTGGGATTTGGTACGTTTTTAGGCAACATTATGGGGCCGAAGGCGATACATTACTTTGGCGAATCCTATTGAATATGGGGAAAATCGCAAATAAGAGGCAAGTATTATCATTTTACGTTGTTCGAGCGCTCACAATCAAATCACTAGGCACGGAAAAACTAAGATGATAATTTATTTATTTATTTATTGACGGGCCGAGCCCACTATAAAAGAGTCCTTTAATTAACAAACATAGCAAGTTCAAAATTAAAGGCTAGGTTGACATAACAAAAACAATATGTAAAATCAAAGTAAGATAAAAGTGAAAATAAGCCTAAACAAATTGTACATATCACGGCACTTTCTAAAATTGGTACACTTATATAGAAAGGCCAGTGACAGTTCTCGCAAATGATTCATATGGCCAGAGCTGTGCCGGATACTGCGAAAATGTACTCGAGTACCGGGTACCGGGTGCATGTCATAATTAAGGAACGAGTACAGAGTACTTTACTTGCTAAAATGTACTTGGAGTACAGTACCGAGAGTATAAGTACCCGAACCTTCCGGGTACTTTTAAAGTACATTTTCCTAAAATCTATGTTTGGGTTATGCAAAAGCAAAACACACAAAATATTTTAGAAAAATAGTTTATAATATTATAGAATAGCTGAAAATCAAAACAAAAAAGAGAATCCTAAAAATACCAGCTTATAAGTGATTTTTTATCGCGTTTCTTTATTGGCCTTCATTATAACCAATTTCTCACAACTTGAATCGCTGAGAGCATTGCACCGTGGACTGTTCACTATTGATGCAAAAGAAAATAATCGCTCCACTGGTGCAGACTAAGGTAAACAAGTATTATACCCCAAAAATATACTCTTTTATTATTTGGTAATCGTTCAAGCTATTTATTCTGCTTCTTTTTTCATCAAGTTATTTGTATAGCTCTAGCTCAATTTTTGATGTTTTCACTGCTTCGTTTTCATTGGCAGATTGAGAGGTATTCATAAACATAACGTGTTTAGATGTTTCAGATTCGGGTTCATTAAAATCAAAGAAGTCATTAGGTGTTGTATCGCTAGAACCTCCATGTTCGCTATCATCATCGTCAATAAATATAAGTTGTTCCGCGGCTCTGATTACCAACTTCTTTATAGAGTCCAGAGAATATTTTGGGGTTTTTAAAACATTAAACCATCGCAACTTAAATTTGGAATGAACAACTGCAGAAATAATTGCAGGCTCAGACGTCAAATTAAGTATGTTAGAAAACCTTCTATTTAAGCTATCGATATATGTTCTTAAAAGTAATTTACCATTGGAACATACACTGGAGCTTTAATTTTTCCATTTATTTCTTAAAGAAAGAAGACTCGGCAGTAAGTATCCATAATAGACACAATCCTGTCCCTGCAAAACGTCGAGTGTTAAAGCAAGAGGTTTCATTACTGTACAGTACTCTTAGAGGAACTGCAACTCGGTTTTCTTAAAATGGTTAATGTTAAGCTGCTGGCAAAGAGACGGAAGTTTTGCTTTTACATTTAAGATTTGGGAAACCGAATCAAAATAGGAATTCCATCTTGTTATTCCTGGATAACTTAGAGTATGTACCCGAGAATAATGTACTCGAATATACGATGCGGGTATCGGGTACTAATGGAGAGTATTTGAAGAACCGGGTACGGAGTACAATTGATTCTAATGTACTGAGTACCGGGTATCAGGTACTCAAAAAATGTACTCGAGTACATTTTTAAGTATTTTTACCCGGGTACTGCCCAGCTCTGCATATGGCCCAAAGAAATCAAGGTCACTCAACTGATTGCACAATCTGAGAGTACGAAAAATAAAAGATTGGTATCCATAATTGGTTCTGTAGAATTGCTAGTGAAATGTTCGAGTTATGCGAGTGTTGTGAGAGGGGACATGTAAACCAATTTGGAATATTAAGTATGGACAGTTGATGGATGAGTTTATGATTTTGTGAATAGTTTTTAGGTCTCTTTGCTTTCTTCTGCAGGAAAGGGATGACAGATTTAGAGCAGCGCAGAGTTTTGCATAATGATATTCCTGATTCTTGAAGAATTTGTAGTTCAAGTATCTGAAGAATTTGCGCTATATACCTTCAAGCCGTTGTATATGAGGGTAGTTTTTTTTTTTTTTTTTTTTATGGCAGTGGCACACACACTAAAGGTAGATCCTATGGCGCTCGACGAGCGGTGTGTGTGCGAAGATGTTGATTGACACGGTTCTTGAATATTTGTAGGTTGTAATTAGTGGGAAACAGATGTCCTGGAAGTGAGTTCCACAGTGATGCAGTGCGCCAGACAAAGGAGTTCTGGTAAAGCGATGTTCTAGGTGTTTCTAGTTGTACGACGAACTGGTGCGCCCCTGCCGTCTGTCGGGACTGCCTGACAGGAGTTGCCAGGGGCGGGATTATGTGGGCCAAATCCTGGGAACATCTGCCGTGAAAGTATCTGTAAAACAGAGACATCTCGGCCACATGTCTGCGATGTTCCAGACTATCCAGATTCCGGGTCAACTCCGGATCGCCGACGAGACGCACAGCCCTCTTCTGAATGGAATCCAGCAGCTTTAGGGTATGCTTTGGTGCGGCACCCCAGATATGTGAGCAATATTCTAAGCACGGTCTTATTTGCGCTTTGTACAGCAAGAGCAACTGCTGCGGTGTATAGAGTTTCTTGTTGCGAAATAGCGCACCAAGCTTCTGGGAGGCTGATTTTGCGATGTTAGCAACATGGTCGATCCTGCCATAATGATGTCAGGGCCCGCTGTATTGGCCCTCTTAGTAAACGTTGCTGCTTGGGTCTTCGCTGCATTGAACTGGACCAAATTTCGGTCGCCCCAAGTTTGAACTTTCTCCAGGTCTTGATTAATTGCTGTAATCTGCTCCTGTCTGCGGTGATGAGTCTCAGTCGCTGGTAAGGGTTTTTCTGATCTAAAGTGAGAGACAAGGGTACTGTCATCTGCAAAACTGTAAACAGGATTATTCGTTTCGATCAGCAGGTCATTAATATAGATGAGGAACAGAGTTGGTGAAAGTATTGCGCCCTGAGGCACGCCCGCGTTGATGGTAAATGTGTCCGAGATGTGTCCATCGACTGCAACATGTAGGGATCGGTTCTTAAGGAAACTGGCCAGCCAGCTGCAGAGAGAGGCGGGCAGTCCCAAGGACGGCAGTTTGTTGAGCAGTCCGTCATGCCAAACTCTGTCGAATGCCTTTGAAATATCCAACGCAATCGCTCGAGACTCTCCGTAGTTTTCAATTGCCCTACTCCATATATGAGTGACATAGGCCAATATATCTCCTGTCGATCTCTCTTTGCGAAAGCCGTATTGATTATCGCTGATTATTCTGTTGCTCTCGAGGTACTTGAGTAGTTGCTGGTTGACTACACGTTCCATGACTTTGGAGATTATTGGAAGCAAGGCAATCGGGCGATAGTTTGAGGGCGTGGTTTTCTTGCCTTTTTTTGGAACAGGTTGCACTCGAGCGACTTTCCAAGAGGATGGGTAAATCCCTTTTCTGTAAGAAAGAGAAAAAAGCCTGGAAAAAACGGGTGTTAGTTCGTTGGCGCAGTTCTTTAGCACGATGGCAGGTATTCCGTCCGGTCCTGATGCCTTTTGCGTATCTAGTTCTTTAAGGATTTTGCGAATATCACGATGAGAAAACTTGACTTCTGCCATGGTGGTGTTGATGTTCGGTATAGTAGGGAGAGTCTTGCTTTGGGGCACGTCTGAGGTAGAGTGCGATGAAAACATTTTGGCGAGCATGTTTGCTTTTTCTTTGGCTGTAGTCGCCGTGATGCCACGTTCATCCGTCAAAGGTGGGAGAGACGTTTTTGTAAAGTTGTTACTTACTGCCTTTGCTACCGACCAGAAATTCCTGGAGCCACTGGGGCATTGCAAAAGTTTATTCCTGATCCTTTGATTGTGTTTGTCCTTAGTTTCGTCGATCACAAGCTTGCACTCGTTTCTCGCTTCGATAAAATAATTGCGATTTTCAGCGGTCTGATTTTGCTGCCAGTACTTATAGGCTTGCTGTTTCCTTCCTACAGCTCTTTCGCATCTTTTGTCGAACCAGGGCTTTCCTTTTGATGGTAACTTGATGGAATTTGGGATGTATGCTTCCATTCCTGAGGAGATTACTTGCATGATCTCTTCGCAGCAGTCTGACGGGTCGTCAGTGGCAAAGCAGACGTCGAGCCAAGGAAAATCTAGGTAAAACTGCCTCAGATCGTCCCAGTTTGCAGAATTGTAATGCCAGATTTTGCGAGGCAATGGTGGATCCTTCTGTATGAGTGGCAATTCACAAACCGTTGTAATAAGTTTGTGGTCAGAGGTACCTAATGGCGGACCAACTGTAACCTTGTACTGGTCAGGATTGGTGGTCAGAAAAAGATCCAGGAGGGCGGCGAATTCGCCCCTCTCTGAGATTCGAGTTGGTTCGTCTACAAGTTGAGTAAGCCCGCAGCTGATGGCAAATGCTTCAGCCTCTCTACCTTCGCTGTCGGTCTTGTTGTGATGTTTGAGCCATTTGGTGTTGTGGGCATTGAAGTCTCCCAGAACGATTATTTCTGAACTGGGGTGATCGACCTGTATTGAGTCAAAGGTGACTCTATACTAATGCAGCATACTCAAGATGAGTACGGACGTAGGAAAAATGTAATGTTTTGATGGAGATAATAATCTTGAAGTCCCTTGTACTGCGTTTCACAAACCCCAGCATTCGATTGTAAAGTCGATATGAACAGCAAAATCTAGCTGAGGATTTAACAAGACTCTCAAATCCTTGATCTGCTCCACACAGTCCAAGGGAGAGCCACTGATATGGTATTTTTAAAAACAATTTAAGATCATCTGCAAATAGAAGAAAAAGGTAGTGTCTGAAGGAAGATGCAATGTCGTTGATGAAAATGTTAAAAAGTAAAGGTCCCAGGTGTGAACCTTGAGGCACGCCTGATGAGACTGGCATTTCAAAAGAAGTGAAGTTCTTTAACATTCCCATTTGGACGCTATCTGTGACTCCTATCCAGAGGAGTAAAAAGCCAGAAATGCCCAGTGTCTCCAATTTGCTAATCAACACCGCTTTGGAGAAGTCCGTATGTATTGAGTGAACCTTTTCACCTCTCTCCAAAGCGTTTGTCAGTATGTCCATGTAGGTAAGAAGATTAGTTTCTGTAGAAGAATTATTCTTATAGCCAAACTGCTCGGGTATTATTTCTGCATCCAGTAAAGACGTAACAAACTTTGGACAATGTTCTCGAACACTTTAGGAATTGCGTTAAGAATACAAATAGGACGATAATTGGTCACATTTGCTGAATTTCCCGATTTATGAATAGGTACTACGTGGCTGGTCTACCAGAAGTCAGGAAAGATGCCCGATTGAAGTGACCTGTTGAATATAGTATACAGAGGTCTAGACAGTACAAAGTAGCATGTTTTTAAGAATAAAGGATGGACTTTATCAGGACCAGGTCCCTTATGTGGATCTACGTTTTTTAATTCGGGATAAATATCTGAGATTGAAACAGTGAAATTATTTAAATTGTGAGGATTGAGAAATGGCTGGTGGGGAGGGTCAAAGGATTGGTTAGTATACACAGAGCCAAAGTATTCAGCAAAAAGTTCAGCAGCTTGGGGTCCCATAATGGCTGATTTCTCGTTTAAGTTAAAACTATATGGTGGTTTACTAGTATGTGTAAGAACAGAAGTCTTTAGGGCTATGTTGCAGGACTGCTTCTGTGTTTTTTTTATATAGTTTTGCAACCTTATTTGGGAGAGATTGTTACACTGGGAACGTAAATTGGAGAAGCTTTGATAGTCAAGAAGAAGCCTGCTTTGCTTGTATTTTTGAGAACCATTTGGGAAACTTTCTACATTCAATTTTTTTGATTGGTACAAATATATCAAAAGCTTTATACAATACATCATAGAAAATGTTTATCATATTATTAACAGACCTATTGAAAAACATGTCCTTCCATGGGATTGAACCCAAGTAATCGTTTACAATTCTATAGTCAGCAGATTTAATGTCGTAGTAAAACCCACCTCCTTGGGGTTTGAAGTGCTGTGATTATGCTGTAAGCTGATTTGAAAGTTCAATGGCGGGCGATTGCTATCAAGTAGGAATCCATCCGCATCACACTGAGTGATGGACATCCTGGAATGGCAAAGCACTAAGTTGAGAATGACATTATTTAAGTTGGGTATCTTATTGAACTGGAACAGATTGTGGAATGCACAGACCTCAAACATATGTTGTATTTTGCCAAGTTCGGTAGGAGACAGATATCCATCCACAGATGATCAGTAGAGCATCCATCCTCTATAGTCCATCTAGCCTTGGGCAGGTTGAAGTCACCTTTAATGCAGCACTCAGCATGATTAACCTGTTGAGTTATTTCATCAAGATTGTTGCCAAAGATCTCATACTTCTTTAATGGAGGGTTTGGTGGTAAGTAGATACATCCCAGGACCATTTGCTTCGCTGCTAGTAGTGGTGCTTGACTCCTCCGGAGGAATTTGTTTAATGATTTGTAGTATACCCCCCAAGAATCCTAATTGTAAATTCTGCTCGCCCTGTTCACGACGCTTTTTCAGGTCGTCCAAAGCAACCTTTTCAAGGTCTTTTTGCTTAGCGGTAGGGTCAGACTTAATGTAAACATGCTTTCCTTTAAGCTTGTGACGATTGCGTAGTACAGTTTTGACCTCAAATGCTGAACCCAACACTGATCTTATTGGACAAGCATTTTTGGAGTTGGGTTTACCAAATCGAGATATTAGACAGGTGGTAGGTTGGGTGCCTGTCAACGTTTGCAAGAGAGAGCATACCTGTATGTTATCATCTTCAGATTCTGGTATGTTAAAGAGGAGTATTTTATTTGCCCTGTTCTGGCGTTCTTGTAGCTCTGTCAGAATATCCATGCTCGAGGTGACAGGTGAAGAGTTCTTTGGCACTACCTGAGAACTAGCGGCGTCATTGTTGTGGGAGTCCAGATGAGTAATTCTGTCTTCGAGTGAGGTAGCAACAGCAGTCATAGACTCTCTTACAAGTACTGGCAGATTACTTTGCAGGTCTTTCTGAAACCTATAGAGTTCGCTTACGCGATCCATCAGGCCCAATATCTGTTTAACATTGTTGAGACACCCCTTACAATAAAATGGAAAGACTCGTTTCGAGAGAACTATGGCTCTTATTTCTGTGGGTCCAGTGATGTCACCACATGTTTGCCAAACTACCCTCTTGCATTGTTGCTCTTTGTTTTGGGCTCCTTAAAAATTACTGGAGTGTTGCAGGTACTGCAAGTCATCATAAAAAGTAATTTGTTGATATTCGTGCAATCCTTGTCCTCTTTGGTGATTGTCCTTTATGTGAATTATCTACAGCTCTTTCATGATAAGGCCATAACAATATTTATTTTGAGTTGATAGTAAATATCTAGGAATAATTATTCTCTATGTCCAAAAATTGTTTTTAATATAAACTATTCTTATTTTTTGGCATTCGCTATTAGGAAATATCATATTATAACACGTTACGACCCTGGATTTCGCCTTGTGGGCAGACCAATGATTAATTGATTTTAGGAGGAAGCTTAGCTGTCCGAAGGCACAGCGTGCGGTCGTTAAAGCCAACTTAAGTTTTAAAGGGTTACTCTTGGGGTCCTTTATGAAGTTCGAGAAGGTCCAAAATTAACTTTACTGCAGTAAATTAACATAAGAAGTGGAACATTTTTTTTATCGACAACACCGAAATAGAATTTTTGCACTCGGCGCGCGTTTCGCTTGCCATTGTAGCATCATCAAGAGATGATGAGTTTTAATCTTCTTTTTATAAAGTTGTATTATAGTGCATTCTCCACCCAACAACCCTATTTTCTCCAACATTCCAGTATCAAATTATAATGAAGGTGATATTTTTGTTGAGCTACAGGAGCGCTAAAATCGTGGCAATAATTTGATGTTGTTTAAAAGCGATTCCGATCCGGACTTTGTTCAAGTCAAAAAAATTATTTCCATTTTGTCAGATACAGACTCTCCTCGCGTAATTCAAACCCTGAGAATGGGTAAGCCAAACAAAAACGATTTCAGGGCTTTAAGATTGACCTTAGAACCAGCGGAAGTTCAAAAGTTAATTAAGTGTGGTCACAAACTCAAGAATAAAAAAGTGTTCGTAAACTTTGACCTAACCGCTAAGGAGAGAGAAAGGTATAAAGTGTTACAAACTGAATTTCAAACACGTAAAGATAATGGAGAGAATGTTCTTATGAGATATCAAAATCGTATTCCAAGCATTGTATTGGAAAAAACCACAAAGTAAGGCCTTCTCTATGCAAAAACAAGTCAAAGCACAGGAACAAATCAAAGCACAGGAAGCAGTATCTTGATGCCTATTACCAAAATGTTCGAGGTTTAAATACTAAATTAAACCAAAATCGCCGTCAATTGTTATTCTTTAATTATTCTGACAGAAACCTGATTAACCTGTGATGTCAATGACAGTGAGATGGGTTTATTTGACTACTTACCGATGATGTGACAGGAACCAAAACTCAAGTAGTGCCCTTAGAGGAGGAGGTGTCCTTATAGCTGTATCAAAACAATTAAAAAGCTCCATGTTGCACTCTCCCAATGATGTTGAACAACTATTCGTTTTGATTGGCTGCTGCTTATTTGCCACCTCGTTCCCTGACAAACAAATATCAGAGTTTTTGTTCAACAGTAGATTTGATTATGCAGGTGCACAGAGTGTCCATATGGATTTGTCGGGACTTTAATATGCCTTAATGTACTTGGTCTGCTGAAGAGTATTGCTCGGTTCCAGTGGTCGCTGTTGATGATGGACGCAATCAGCTTAGAGAGGTTATCACATTGATATCTGACTCATGTGCATTTCACATACCAGGTGAACAACATCTCTAATCATAATGACAAGACATTAGATCTAATCTTGACCACCAATGAGACTACATTAATATCCCTATGTGATGAAGCATTGGTTCCAGCAGATGACTATCATCCACCACTGACTTTTCAGATTCAGGGCGGTGCTAATGATCAATTCACAAATTGTTTAAAAATCCAGGAGATAGAATCAATTATTTAAACTACAGTAGGCTTAGATCTCAATGTAAAAACTTAACTAGAACCTGTTATCTACAATATGTAGAGAAATCTGAATCTAGTTTAACTGAAGATCGAAATATTAAACACTTTTGGAATTTCGTTAAAAGTAAAAGAAGTAGAACTGAGCTTCCACCCTTAATGTTTTTTAAAAGATAATCACTGTCAACTAGGAAAAATGTTAATCAACAAAATATTTCCTCATTTAATCACATTTGTTCATCTGACTATACAATTCCCATATCCATCTATTTTTGAAGAAATTACTAAGATCGACATCAATAAGGGCCCTGGGCCTGATGGTGTTCCACCCTTGGTACTAAAAGCTTGCAGTTTTGTTCTTTCTCGTCCACTTTTCATTATTTTTAATAAATCACTTTCATCAGGTATATTTCCGGACTTCTGGAAATTAAGTTACCTTAGACCCATTTTTAAAACTGGAAATAAAGCAGATATCTGCAACTACAGACCCATATGTAGCCTTAATTGCATTCCCAAACTTTTTGAAACAATAGTTGCTGATTATTTAAGATCTACATTGGGTTCAACCATCATAGACGAACAGTTTTTCTTAGCAAAAGATCGATTGAATTGAATTTGATTACCTTTGCTGAATACCTGTCGGGCATCTTGGATGGGGGTGGTGAGATTCACGCGATCTATACTGACTTCTCCAGGGCGTTCGACAGGGTCAGTCATGAGATTTTAATTGGAAGATTGAGGGTGGCTGGTCTTCAAGGGACCTTGTTGAAGTGGCTGGCAAGCTACCTAACAGGCAGATATCAGGCTGTCAAATTAAATAATTTCATCTCTAAAAATTTTCCCAATCCCTCTGGAGTTCCTCAGGGTTCCCATCTGGGACCCCTATTGTTTACATTATTTGTGAATGATATCGTGCAATGTTTCAAATTTTCCAAATTTTTATGTTTCGCTGATGACTTAAAGTGCTATTACTTCTATTTCATCATTGGATAACGGTCTGAAGCTACAATCCGATCTTGACAGATTTGCTGAAAGGTGTGACCTTAATGCGATGGATTTAAACATTTCAAAGTGTAAGTTCATATGCTTTACCAAAAAAACGCAACAAAACTCAGTTCAACTATAGCACAAAAGGCGATTTTTTATCTCAAGTTTCAACTATTCGGGACCTGGGAGTTACAATGGACTCCTTACTGTCATTTGTCAACCATATTGATATCATAGTTTCCAGAGCACTAAGTATGCTAGGCTTCATCAAAAGAACTACATCGGACTTCGCAAGTATTTCTGCAATTAGATTGTTGTATTACAGCCTTGTAAGGCCTTTGTTAGAATACTGTTCAACAGTATGGATCCCTCATGATGCATGCCATATTCATAGCATCGAGCAAGTGCAGAGAAAATTTCTCAGGTATATGGCTTATAAATCAAATATTCCTTCCCGAGATGATTATAGCTATGATTTTAAAACGATTTAAGACAGATTTGCGCTTCCAACTTTCAAGGTTAGAAGGGATCGGGCAAGATCTTAAGCTATTCTTTAAGCTTATCAATTATATGGTCGACTGTCCCATTCTAACCTCATCAGTGGTTCTCTCTCAAAATACTAGATCATCAAACATATTTGATCAGCCCTTCAGGCGAACTAATATCTCATTCATGTCACGTGGGGCAAAAATGGCTAATTCTTATTCCGACAACATTGATTTCTTTAATGCCAGCTTTAATAGCTTTGTGAGTTATTTAAATCAAATTTAAGGTGATTTGACAATTGTTATTAATAAGACATTTGTTTTTCTTTAATATGATTGTTAAAAGGGTTATTTAATTTAATTTAATTTAGTTAGTTAATCATTTAGTTTATGGTGTGTTGACCAGTTACATTTATTTTATTTCTGATGGTTTGATGTAATTATATAGGTACTTTATGCTAAGTTTATTTGGAATATGTAATTTGAGTTTACTTGTCTATTTATAGGTAAAATTTTGAAAAATTTGTACTAAAAGTGGGCAAGGCCCGTTAATAAATAAATAAATAAATACATTTAAAAACTCTTTGGCTTCTACATATTTCCGAGAAACCTGAGACCTGATTGCTGCTACCTTTACTTTATTATATCTTTTT
>MU183102.1:140075-155582 GCA_016904865.1 Pissodes strobi
TTTGGGTTAGTGCTGGTTAGTTTTGGTTAGTGGGGGTTAGTTTGAGATAGTTTGGGTTGTCTCTTCACTATCTCAAACTAAGCAAAACCAACCCAAACCATCAGATAGTGAAGAGACAAGCGCGGGTTACTTTAGGAGTCTGGGTTAGTTTTGGTTTGTTTGGGTTGGCTTTGGTTAGTTTGGGTTAGTCTGGGTTGGTTTTGGTTACTTTGGGTTATTTTTGGTTAGTCTGGGTTAGTTTTGCTTAGTTTAAGATAGTAAAGAGACAAGCGCGAGTAGCGCGCTTGTTTGCGCGCTTATTTCCTTACTTTGGTTAATTTAGATTTAGTCTGGATTAGTTTTGGTTTGTTTGGGTTGGCTTTGGTTAGTTTGGGTTTGTCTGGGTTGGTTTTGTTCACTTTAGGTTAGTGTTGGTTAGTTTGGGTTAGTTTTGGTTAGTCTGGGTTGGTTTTGCTTAGTTTGAGATAGTGAAGAGGGCGTTTATTTCATTACTTTGGTTAATTTAGGGTTAGCCTGGGTTTGTTTGGGTTGGCTTTGGTTAGTTTGGGTTAGTCTGGGTTGGTTTTGGTTTCTTTGGGTTAGTGTTGGTTAGTTTGCGTTAGTTTGGGTTAGCTGTGGTTTGACAAGCTGCTATTCTACTTTTTGAAACATTTGGGACTTTTTTCAATTTTTAGCGTCAAAGGTGCTTTGCGCAATATGTACGCACAGTATGTGTCACAAAACACTTCTAATACTGTCTCATACACGTTACACGAAAAGAAATTGCAAAATTCGAAAAAGGTGCTAAGTAAAAAATTTTCCCTTTTCTACGTTATCTACAAAGTTAATTTGGGTTAGTTTTGTCTGGTTGAGCCCCCGAAGCGAGCGAAGAACGAAATATTAGAACAATACTGGGCTGCTGCCAAATGCGCAGGTCCGAAGGTCGAAAATTTGATATAGGTAGATGTGAGTGTTCCGAAAGTTTCATATTTTTTACGTTAGAAATGTGACTATTTTTTAATAAAAAATTACTCTCTCTAACATAGAAAATGTTCTTATTTTTACCAAAAACTTCTTAATTTGTGTGACGCTAAAGTGTTATGGACCCCAAACCCTTAAAATGTTACTTAAGGATAAATAACCATGCCTTATTTCGCTTATTGCTTCAATTGGTACTTCATAAGGAAAGTTATTAGCGGGATCTATCATCATAATAGGCCATATTATTTATGTTTTAATTTTCATTTTAATTGAATGTGTTTCATGACTCTGACATTTCGAGGATCATGCCAACTAACGTCTTGACATTCGTTTGGCAAAGGGAGACCTAAAAAGCCTCATTTTACTGGTGCGATCTGCCTACCGGTTCGAGTGACGAGTCACCAGCAACGATGTTACCGAACTGACATTTCTAAATATTCGTTTTAGGGATCACTTCACACAACAGAAACATGTTGACTGGAGGCGTGATGCGGCATAGTGAAATAGGGAAACCGCGAAACTCCGGTTGCCTAGATTTCTGAAGTTATCGCGGGAAATTTCAAAACTATTTTGCATGATTGACAGCTTAGAACCGAGGAGATACGGCCTTGTTCGAACAACGTGGGCCCAGACCAAGTATCAACTTTTATTTAATCTTAGAAATTTTAAAACCGTGATCCAAAACTATACGCGGAATAGCCTTGCTATATTTATACTTGATATACGCAGTGATATTATTAGTAAAGTACTAAAGAACCTAAGTATAAGCATTTCTATTAAATTCGTATACACTCAAATAATATTTTTAAGAAAGTCCACGTCATATAACGCAGTGGGCTACTTAGACCTGTTGGTAAAAACTTTTGAACGGCAATCATGAGGTCCATGGTTCGAGTCCCGAGGGAACCCATAATGTTTTTTAAATCAAAATTTGTTTGAATACCAATAAATATACAAAAATTATTAGACGAGCGAATATTCAAAGAAGTAGGCAAATTACCGTACACTTTTAAATATGCTTTTACAGTTATTGAGTGCCAATAATAAAACTTGCATAAACAAGTGAAGAAATTTCGCCAATTTTTGCATGAAAATCTCCATAAAAAAACTTAAGGTTCATACTTTATTTGCATTGGTCAACCGATACATAGAAAGCAGCATTTCGTTGGTGTCATCTGCCTACCGGTTTGAAGAACACTTTAATGATAGACTTAAGAATATTAATTTTGAGCTAATTCTAAGCATGATTGAAAGAAATCCACATTAGATGAGTTTATTAAAATATTGAATGTCAAAAGCCGGTCCTTAATTCCCTCTTAAATCCCTTCGCACGGTGTATACCTAATATACACCCTAATTGGATTATAATCCGAGTTGGTAATATTCGTATATTCGTATACATTCATTTTGTGACTTTACGTGATGGTGCGTGCAAGCTATTTATCAAAAGCGACGTTTATGTGAAAATACATCGATTTTGAAATTCTTTGGGCGATTTCGCTAGCATAAATTCAAATGCGATGGTGCGATGCTCGAGAATGGGTTGAGAAAGCAACCCGTGACTCCATTTAAAATATATCCAATATTTTGTATCTCTCAAGATTTAATAGCAGTTATAATAGTCATGTCTGAGACATGTCTATGACTGTCTAACTTCAAATCATAATCCCCTCCATTAGAGCTGCCTAAGATGCTCAAAATGCTGTCTTATCTAGCCAAAACGCTGTCCTAATGTCTAAAAGGCTGTCTTAGCTGACTAGAGGTTGTCTTAGTTGTCTAAAAAGCTGTATTAGCTGTTTAAAAAGTTGTAAAAATATTAATCAAGTTATGTCGATGAGAATATTAAAAGTTTATTTAAGAAAATAGAAAAAATTCATTTGATCCAATGTGATAAATGCTTTTGTAAGTAGGTGTAAAGGTTATGTTCTAGACCAAAAACATATTACTAGTGATTCCTAGTTCCCCAAAAAACGGCAAAAACAGCAAAACAGATCGGAAAGCAAAACATACAGCAAAAATAGCAAAACAGACAGAAAAAACAGCAGTTGCTGCTTGTTTTACCATTTTCCTGTCTGTTTTGCTGTTTTTTCTTTTGGGAAGTAGGAATCACTAGTGATCGTTTTTTGGTCTAGAACATAACCTTTACACCTTCTTTTGTAGTAAAATTAACAGCAACAATGAAACAAAAAAATAAATGAACACAGAAGAAATTAAAGTATAAAAATAATAATAAGCAAGAAGAAAAAAAATAAAAAAATAATTTAAGGAGAGTAACTCAATCTATCTGTAGGAAGAAGGGTTCTGAGACCCATCATCAACCATATTTAATAATTTTAATAAGCTCAACCTTGGAGAAAAACGTTTATGATTTGGAATATATTAAAAAAAATTAAAAAGTAACATATTAGAGGGAAGAAGCGTAATATTATAAATGATGTTTATTAAAACAAAATTCCCCTTTTTTTCCCGGAAAATATATGAATATGGTTCCAGAGACTGTTGCGGAAAAAGATAGAGGCACTGTTTTCCATACATTAAGGTTATTCAAAAACCATTTGAGCACGTTTTCAAATCTAGGGATTTAATTTATATTGCACTAGCATTCTACGCCACTGTGTTCGCATTCCAAAGAAATCTTAAAAACCTCGGCGATACCCGTAGCGCCATCTCTAGTTACAACGTTTATCTACTGCAGTTTAGATAGCTAAAAGCAAGGCGGCCTCGAAAGGCATCCGACCAATCCCAGCGCTTCCTACAGGATAGCCACTTCACCCAACCTAAAATTCCTAACATAATTCTAGGGTTCTCTAAAATTCCGATCTTTAATAATCGAATTATATGAAAACTAGTCAGCAGATTTCGACCAGGTTTGTGTTAAAATTTATAATATTAATTTAAGCAACCGGTGATGCTAAGCTTTTACAAAATTTCTCTATATTACGTTATTTGCCCTTTACTGACGTAACATGACATGACGTCGCGACGCCTTCTCACGTTCTAGAATTCACTTCTTAACTGGCCCTCTCCAAAGTAAGTCGCGATCACTAATCGCTCCTCGTGGCACACGGCCATGGAAGTTTTTCTCTAATGATCAGCGAATCCTCAGCAACAGGTCATGTAAGTAAACTCACACGTTTACAATCACTCTCCCAATATTCTCTCAGCTTTATTACACGATTTGCGTAGCGTGTTTTATAATCATTTTTGCGTGTATAAAAACCGCATTTCCCCACAGGCTGTTATGCCATAAGCATATATCTGCATATCATTCTCAAATCTCAATCCACTACCCTTTGAGTCATTCTTAATTGCAAGAAGTTGAACTACATTGTATATAGAAGCTAAGGAAAGACATAGTAAGTGTTTTTAAATGACTTTCCCATGTGCTGGAAGATAAACTGCCGAATGATTGAACGTTTCTCGTCAAGTGGTGAATATAGTGTACATAGTGGCTTATAGGTAGGCATTAAGGTATATTTATCCTGTTATTATGGCTTGTATATTACTGTATTGCATCACTGAGTTATCTCAGCTTGCCAAGCTGACACTGAGCAGTTCCGCAGGAACATTAATGAACATTTAACTGTACTTAGCTGCAAGATAGTGTTTATAATCATATACAGTTTATGCAATGCTGTAGTTTTTAAAGGTATATTTATTGTAATATTATGCAAGGTCGACTTTTTTATATTTATTATCCTTTATTGCCAACAAAGTCATGTACCAATATGACAAAGCAACGTCTAAGAGAAAAAGAAGGTGAAAGCAACACAATAAAATGTGTCGACTTATACTTATACCTGAGTATAAACAATATAAAAACAAAATAATGAAACAGTAAAAATTCACAAGATAGGATATAATGAAACAAAGAGTAAAACAGTAATAAATCATAAGACAGGACATAATGATAAGGCTCCTGAATACAACAGTTAATATACAACATTTTAAAACTACAATAATAGCTGACTACATGAAATTACAAGACATTCAAAACAATAGAAGACTAATAAGATGATCCACTTGATTATTCGGTCAGTCTAAAACAGTAATAGCAATTAGCTTAACAAATCGAATGACCGCTTTTCTAAATGTCCTTAACTTCTGGTGGCAGCCGCTGGTAGGCATAAATGGCCCTGCAATGTAGATCCTTCTCATAGAATGATGACCCATGAGGAGGTATCCGAAGGTCATCACGACCCCGAGTGATTATTTCCATACCTCCAGCATACAATTTATAATTTCTCATAAAAATATTGGGATTTTTTTTCACCAACATGACCAATGAGAGAAAATACAGGGACGGAGCTGTCATTATATCAAGATCAAAGAAGAGCTCTCGGCACGATGCTCTGGGATGCCTACGCAGCATGCAACGCACAATCCTCTTCTGACTTATAAATATTTTAGGTGCATCCCTTGACGAGCCCCAGAAGCAGATCCCATAACGTATAATTGATTGCACATGAGCAAAGTAGTACACACGTAAACCTCTTAGAGACACTACATCCCTGATCCTGCGAATCAATCCACAGACACTAATCAACCTTGGGTTCAGCGCGTTAATGTGACCCCCCCAACTCAGGCTCGAATCCATGATTACCCCAAGAAATCGTACCGAATCAGCTGTGGGCACAGATTTGTTTTCAAATTTGACAAGTAAGGATTCAGTATTATTATTGGTATTTGAAAAGACAAGAAGCTTGGTCTTATTAGTATTTAATTTAAGGGAATTTTGAGTACACCACTAGGATATGCCTTCTATTGTATTTGAGGCGCAAGCAGATAGGGATGCGGTGGACCATGCAAACCATGCCCCCATCAAATCCATGCAGATCATTGACGTAAATGATAAAAAGAAGCGGTCCTAAAATGGAACCCTGCGGTACACCCTGATCCAGTTTAACCGCCGCTGAATAGAAGTTTTTCCCATCTTTAGTGATGCAAACTGTTTGTGTTCTGTCCTTCAGATACGATCTCATTAGGTCAGCACAAACACCTCTAATGCCATATTTGGACAGCTTCTCAAGTAAAAGATTGTGATCAATGGTGTCGAATGCCTTTGAGAGGTCAAAAAACAAACCCGCAACCTGCCCCCCCCCCCCCCCATCAAGACTTTCATATACATACCTCAATGCATGAAAAATTGCTAGTTCAGTGGAAAGAGATGGTCTGAAGCCGAACTGGTGAACATTTAAAACCCCATGTTGATTTAAGAAATCAAGCAACCTGACATAGATGACTCTCTCAAAGACCTTCGACACTGAAGGTAATAGAGAGATAGGCCGATAGTTGCCACCAAGCCGCCTGTCACCCTTCTTATGCACAGGGATGAGTTTTGCTATTTTAAGCCGACCAGGGAAATGTCCCGCCACTAGAGATCCATTAAAGATATGTGATAGCGGATCCTTTATGAATAAAGCGGCATGCTTTAAAATACATATGGGGATTTCATCCAAACTCGAGGAAAATTTGCTAGGCAAATCCATCAAAACACTGAAGACCTCTTTCATCAAAACACTGAAGACCTCTTTCATCATTTTCACCATCATCATAAATGATATGATATGTCCATATCGTAGCACTGACTACATACAATAATTTAATGTTTATATTTTGTTTATTTATGAGCATCAAGTTGCTTTCAGGAAAAATAACTTATTCATATATTCATATAATGCTAAAGGTTTTTGTTTTATTTACAAATTCACTTTAGAACTAACCCCTATGGGCACTCTCTGTTTAGAAAATCGACCAAGATCGAATCTGAAACAAAGGTGTGAGTTCAATTATTATATTATTATACCAGAATATTTAAAAAAAAACATTGATGAGGTAAGTGAGAAATAACAGGAAGAGTAAAGAAACATGATGAAAGAAATATCTTAAAAAAGTTGTTATTAATTAAAGCTACATGAAAACAGGAAAATATCTGAAGAAGTCAATATAGGTTTTGCATCTTGATACGCATCTCCTCCTGCAACAATTTCGCCCACTTTCCCATGCAAATCTCCATGAAAAAAACCGTAGTTCTATCTTGGTCTCCACATGCGGTCTATCTGGGGATTCCAAGAATTTGGCCGATATCACCGATTTGAGCTATGGTCTTCCCCAACCGCAACCCCAGAATAAATTCTAGGCCATGGCGTAATAAAGATTTGCTTACTTGGGCTGTATCATTTAAAAAGAATCAGCGAACTGGATTAGCATCTGGAATCTGCCAACTGACCCTTTATATGGAGTCTGGCTTTATAGCCCAAGTCGACGATGTGGGCCAAATTCTTGGAATCTCCAGCTAGACTAGAAGTGGAGACCAGGATGAAGTTAGGAGATTTACATGGGAACGGGCGGAATAAATTACCGGAAGAAGGTTGCATACCTACTTGTGCTTTATATGATGAAAACAAAAGGAAAATATAAAACGAAACCAGAAAATGTATTGAGCAAACAGAAAATGATAGTGAAGTAGAAAATATTACCATGCAAGGAAACATTAATATACAAGAAGCTGATATTGAGTAAGACATACATTATAACATATATAAAAATATGTAATTTATATAATCATGATCTAGCGATACTTGTAAAGATAATATCGACTTTGACTGATTCTTCCAGTAAATATATAGGAACTTGGCATACAATTTTTTAAAACCTTACCTTGGCGCAAACTCCTACTTATCTCAGGACGGATTTTTTTAGGTTACCTTTTTATTTTTTATGTCTTCTGCTTGCTTATTTATTCCTTACCTTTCCCTATTATGCTTCTGTTTTGTTTTGCTATAGCTGCCATCGCTTCTGATTTTAATGCTGATATTGACTTTTAGTTTTTTAATCACCATCAAGTTTTAACAGGACCTTACCCTAATTATGGCCTACTAATTTCAGTTTTCTTCCCGATTGCAACTTACCAATGATGACTTCCATAAGGACGGATGATGCACATTAGATATCAAGTTAAAGGAATACTTGACAATATTCTTCATTATTCTATCTTGCCTGTGTCGTTAGATTTTTTTTTCTTTGCGATGATAGTGCCTTCCTGATTATAAAAATTAGGGAAACGGGCAAAATTTACACTAAGTTTGACTTCAATTTGCTCTTGAACCCTTTATTCGATTATGACTTTGTTTTTGATAGATTGTAGCCTGGTTCTTTCAGAATTCGTTAGCGGTATTGCTGATTTTAAAAAATTGGTCCTAATGTCAGGGCTAAAAAGAAAGTAATGTTTTTTTGTCAACTTTTGGGACACTCTGTAGAGTGAACGAATGAAATTCAATAACATTCGATAATGCCAAATTAAAGATTGATCCTTTCTGAACATTTTCTTTTTTTCTTCACTCTGATACCTCGAATTTTAAGGATGCTACAGGGTTTTGTTAAAAATAGTGCATTGGCCTACTTTTTAACGGTCAATGAATTTTCCTTAATCTTTAATATGTTATAGAGACCATTAAATCTAAAATTTTTTATGGCATTAAGTTTTATTCCTGACAGACCGTTACTTATACAGGGATAAATAAAAGTCCCTTCTATATTTTCCATTTTGTGAAATGTTATTTTCGAAGGCCTTCCTTCAAGGCTTAGGAGCTTAGGACTGGTCCAATTTGTGCTTTAGTGCATAAATTGGAGCGTGTTTATTTATCTCTGTATAGATAACGGTAACACTATCATGAATGAAACTTAATGTCATAAAAAATTTAGATTTAAAGGTCTCTATAATATATCAAAGAGTAACGAAAATTCATTGACCCTTAAAAAGTAGGCCAATTCATTATTTTTAACAAAACCCTGTAGCATCCATGATATTCGAGGTATCAGAACGAATAAGAAAAGAGAATGTTCAGAAAGGATCAATCTTTAATTTGGCATTATCGAATGATATCAATTATCATTCGTTCACTCTACAAAGATTAAGGGAATTTCATCGACCCATAAAAAGTACTATTTTTAACAAAACCCTGTAGCATCCTGAATATTCGAGGTATCAGAGTGAATAAAAAAAGAAAATCTTCATGTTGCCATTGAAACTGTGAATCAAGGGTATATACAGGAGGAATATAATATGTGTATACGAGGAAGATGTATAAAATAAAGTGTTCTTTGGCCTAAATAAGACTGCAACGACAGATTATCTAAAAGATAACGTCACAGCAAAAAATTTAGGCATGCAAAAGTTGAGCATATAGGGACTGAAGTAGCTACGCTGACGTACAAGGAAGTTGAAGCAAATATTTTGGTACTCGAGAAGCTCAAAGTCTCAAGGTGAAATGTTACATAAGCAAAAAATGTTTATGTAAAGCATGAAGAATATAGAAGAAGCATACATAAGTTGAAAAGTTTTTTTTATGTAAAGTGAGAAGAAAATAGAAGAAGATGTTTTTGAGATAATAAGAAGCATATATAGTGAGGAAGTATCTAAGCAAAAGTTGTTTAGGTAAAGCATACATAAGGATAAATATTGTAGAAATGTATAAGCATTGTGGATATATGTAATGTCCTATCTTTTTTACATAAAACTATTCATGAAATGAAGCATAGATATATAGCACATAGCATAGCAGTTACAATGCCTTATATTTTTTTCATAAAGCTAGCATAGATTTACATAACGTGCATATATACATTTAAAGTAATCCTTAAGTAAGAAAAACTAGATATGGAAAGTAAATATAAGCAAACATAGAATAAAATAAATATATGGTAAGCGATACCAAGAAGCATATAGAAAAGCAGTCAGAAATTGTAAATAATGTATATATAACCTTGTGAACATGCTGTATAGATCCCAATCCAGGACTAGTCAGGACTCATTCCAAGCCATAGAGGACACAGCCAATCGAAGAATCACTAGTAGAAGTTCAGAAGTTGCCCCGTTCTTCGACTAGGAGTTCCTAGAAGATAAAAAGTATAGGAAATTATAATATATGGATGAAATATCTGCAGCAGTAGACAACGAATTAGATAATTTAAAAAATAATTGAATAATAACAAACCTTAGAATCTATTTCAGATCAAATCTTGCCAATTGTCTAATATTGCCAAAAATCTTGTGCCTATATCGTATTTCAGGGCAATGTGTGCAGACTACAGTAGCACAAGTCGACCGAAAAAGAGGCACATTTGTCAGTATAATTATCACCAGATACTCAATAGTCACGATACTTATATTTGATGGTATTATTTAGCTCATTCAATTTCAACACACAAAGAAGTAACAAAATCAAGTCGACGCCATTTTTGACACACCCATAAGGAACCTGGTACGATTACAATGACAGATGAATCCGAAAAGGACCAGACTTTGTGTAAACAAGCACTCCGCAACAAAAAAGCAAACTACTTAAAGGGAACGTCCGACAGCGAAGGAATCTGCAAACAATGACATATCCAGTCGTCAGGTAAGCGTAACGTATTATTCTCTATTAATTTATATAGGATTATTAATAAGATTCATAAAGAAATGTGATATGTTGCAAAGATATTTTATTGCTTTAAACAAATCTAGCATATTGGATTAGGTCAGCAAGTAAAATAAATTGAGTAATTTGATATACACTGTTAGCAAATATTTTATACATAGACGGAAAGTCTATATACTATATAGTTTTAATAAATTTGTAGAAATAAATAACAATGGTTAAATAGAATATAGGCAGGACCGGCTTTTTGAATTTTATTCTAACAAGAAATAAGTTTAACATAACGTAATATTTCTAATATAGGAGAGGCAGTTTATTTTAAGCCAGAGCCGCAATAAGTTGATTTTTAATGCCAAGGGAAGCAAATACATTTTGAAATAATAAATTTCTAGTAAAAAGCCGGGTTTACCAAATTATGATTTTGTTAATAAGACAACTACAAACGTCACAAATAAGAAAACATAGGATAAGATTATAACATTGTTAATATAACTTTTAAAATTATTTTTCTTTTGTTACATGTATAACTAGCTAATGGCGAAGCAAACCACACAAGAACGTACGACCACATGAAATGGAGGCATGGATCTAAGCCAGAACAAGTCCACTGACGAAATATATATTAAAATATAATACAATTAGGTGCAATGCAATATGGCTTATGTCTCCTCGAAGTGAGGTCTGTTTTAACTGTTAAACGTTGGGAACCAACGTTATCAGGGAGGGGGAATGTGTGAACTACTTAAAAGCATTAATTAAATATCACCCTGTCGTAAGTTTGAACTTGAACTTGACAAATGTTATATAAACATTCACTGTTAATTATAAACAACTTGACCGGTCGACGGGAGTGATTTCAATCCTTAGTGCCTATGTCGTATTTCAGCATTTTATAAGATATAATTACGCAAACAAACGCCAAGTTCAGCAGGCTTTCGGGACGCTCAAACCGTTCAGTCTAGCTGCGGTACAGCACACAGGTACGTACACTTCTAGCTATTCTATCCCACAACCTCCATATCTGTGAACACCTGGACACAGGTCCAGGGCGCTCAGAACCTTACCTAACCTGGACGAATGTATGCACAGGTATACGGCATTCGGGGGCTGCTAAAAGTATAGAGAGAGTCGAATTTGTGAAGTACCAGAATTTCCAGTAAAGGTATAGTTTTTGGGGAGTTTTAAAAAGTAGTGAAAGTGCCTTAGCAATTTGTGATAAACTTAAACCTTATAACTATCAGAACGAATACCTAAATAAAAGACAACTCCGCCCACATAAACTTTATTAATAAAATAGTGACGTCGCTTGCTAGAAAAACTTTGAACTAACCCTCCCCCGAGAAGACATGCATTTCATATTAATTGGGTATAGTGTAAACTCTTAATTCATCTATAATCTTTAACACGCCTTTATTAGTATACAGTTTAACCGTTGTTAAGTTTGTTTGTAAATAAACTTGTTATTGTTTTTATCGATGCGTCTCCTTTATTATCACTTCTCGACTTGACGTAGTGCGTTCCTAAATCTGAGCTACTGTCCTACACGCTAAGTAAAGCGTGGCGTCACAGATAAAAAAATACAAATCGTGACAGAAATACAAACCGTGACAATATAAAGGCTTAACATATATTTTCTTTTTTTGAAGGAGGGCAGGTTGTATTTGCCAGAGATAACGGTAGCATTTTTAATAATTTTCGTATGTATTCCTAACATAGACATTTTGATAGGCCAAGATGTTACGGAAACTCCAAACGTTTCGTATTCCAGTGACAATTTGCAACTTGTTTTTCATAAAAAGAATTTGTAAATTCAGTTCGGGTTACGCAACCAACTCAAGTCATTCGTATAGGCATAGACAATAAAAACGTGTAAGAAAAGGTTCAAAAACTAGTAGAAAAATGTGCTGTTTGTTTTCCGAGTGAACATGAAAATTTAGGGACGATATCGGGTACAGAAATGACGATAAAGTTAAAATCTGACATTCCAATTATTCATCGTCCGTATCGCCTATCGGAAACGGAAAGAGGAACTCTAAGGGAACTCATAGGTGAGTTATTACAAAATGGAACCATTCGTCAATCTCAATCATCTTATGTCAGTCCAGTCATCATGGTTAAGAAAAAAAATAACAAAACAAGGTTATGTGTGGATTTCAGGCTTTTAAATCGTCAGACGGTGAAAGAAAATTACCATTTACCGGTCATAAAAGAACTCATTGATCGCCTATCGGGACAGAAGTACTATACAATGCTAGATTTTCGCTCTGGTTAGCCGAGTATTCGATTCCATATACGACCTTCATTACACCGGAATGAAAATATGAGTAGCTTCGACTGTCTTTTGGGCTTATGAATGCTCCCTGCGTTTTCACAATATATTTGGAGATTTGTGGTTCAACAAGGTGATAGTGTATCTGGACGTCATACTCATTGAAGAAGGATTGTAAACTCTAGAAGAAGTTCTCAGTATTTTGGCTGATCAGGGTGACTATCTCAATTTGAAAAAATGTCTATTTTTAGCGAACGAGATTGAGGGGCAAATACAACCTACCCTCCTTCAAAAATACCACATATTGGCAGCGTAACGTTGTAAATCTTACAAAATTCAGTAGTGCGATTTTCCTCTTTCACTGGTCGATTTGTGCGGTCGATACTCTTGACTTTCCGAGTACAATCTTTATGAGGGAATTGATGGGCTTGCAATATCTGATTTTTTTTGTTATTTTTGACCATCAAGTCTAATTACCGTCTGACTTTGTAGTGGTGTTAATTGTCAAAAATACTGCGAGGTGTAGTTTCTGAAATTATCGGCCGTATTTTCTGATACTGATAAAGATGCCTAACGACTAGTGTGGTGACCCTTCCTGCAGTAAATAGTTGAAACATTTTAACTAGAAAAATCATATTCTTAGGGTCGATTAATCTGATATAATTATGAAGCAACTGAGGGTTGCATAGAACCCGACGTAGTTTCGATGATTTACAACGTGTTAAATAGACGTCATGCACGTCTTCCTTCTCCCCATTGCGGGACGATGATATCTGGAGAGAAAAAGTGAAACTTTGGATATGGAAAATCTCCCTAAAAGCAGATGGGAAGAAACACTTGGCCGCATAGAGAGTCGTAGCATCAGAGGATACACTGGGGTTGAAGAGATTTTCCACTGGAGGAAGTTTGCCGGACAGGGCGTTCACATGTTCATATTCCTATATAAGATACATCAAGCTATTTTGGAAAGTCAGAAACTCAATATTATGATCGTACTTCGCATATTAATTTGCACTCCACCGTTCTATATAGCTTTATCGATTTCGAGAGATAGATAGATTCTGAGTGACGACGAAGATATCTAAAACGGTTGCATCGTCGTCGTCGCCGAGAGGTTTAGCTACGTCGAACGTGCAGGATCGCGGGAAATCTGGGAAGACCAAGGTGCTCTATTCCCAACGTATAATTGATAGTTAGATTACACATTTAATGCCGCCGCCGGACTAAATCCGTGCTATTTACATTACGGTCTTGTGTTGTGGCTAGATTAACGTTGGAACCCTTTAAACAAAATATCGGGATTTAGAAATAAAGGCCGTGCAGTGATGTAGGTCATACCTTATCTTAAGGCTCATCCAATGTAAACCTCATGCTATTTCTTTTAACGCATTACTACAAGTAACCTATTTTTTCTAATAGATGTGATGTACCAATACTTTTCACACAAAAAGAAAATTAGGCTCGTTATTCTTAGAACAAGCAGCCTAAGCAAGTTCAAGCCTCTAATCACTTGTATTGTATTTTTCCTTTATTATTCTTCCCAACTGTAAGACAAGAGAAAGCGTCTAAAACATCTCCCAGACTAAGTTCGGCAAGTGTAAAAGAAAATAAAATTACCGAGAGCTGTTGTTCTTATCGCAGATAATGGAGAGCTTTTTCTCCGTTATGGACACGTTTTCGTTTCTCGCTAGACACGTTCATGTTGCCGAGGTTCCTCCTTTCAATTCATATTCGGTGTGCGTGATAAATTTCGTCTAGTTTTTTTTTTTTTGGTCGGAAAAATTAATCTGATTTAATCCTATACTTTCTTTGCGGATTACTCACACGTGTGCCGTCACACGGTTAGTTATAAAATAAATACGGATAATTACGTTTTCCCACTTCTTTATTGAGCCAGAAAAACCATTTAATAATTTAATGTAATGTCATTATTGTGGCATTGCTTGCGTCCTCTTCATTATGTTATATATCAAGGATTTTCACGTAATAATTTAGTGAGCTTTTATATTTGTTTATTGCATTTATATTTGCAAAATCTACAATTTATTCGGTTAGTTTGGATTAAAATCAGTTACCCAATTTTAACGTCTAATGGGTTAAGATGGGCACAGAACCGTTACCAAATACCTACTAAACAACTCGATTGAAGTGACTAAATTTATAATTAATGAAGAGGTTTCTTTCTACATTTACGAAATATCGCTAAACATATGCGAAGGGCGAGGCTTCAAAAACTTAGAAGAGGAATCGACCAATCAGAAAGCTTCGTGAGCAGAGGTTGAAGGCAGCGATCTCGGTTAATACTGTTTAAAGCCCCGACCTCGAGACCAAGCAAAATAACTCCAAAAAGACTCAATTTAATTGGGGATGATTTTAGTATTAAAACAATGGCCTCAATCAGAACTAAACGAAAGCAGGTCTATTGAGTGGCAATAATAGTCCAAGGGAGTAGCCTCAGTTAGTATAATACATAGCTATCAGCTAAATCCTAGTGAATCTTGGTGATCCCTAGTCTCCCTACCTGTTTTCAAATCACTATACCCCTACTTAACCAATTTTTTGCTGGTCGTACTGTTTTCTGCTTTTTTTACTGATTTTTTGTTGTTTTTAGTGTTTTACAGCAAAAAAAGAACAATGAAAAACAGCAAAAAAAAACAGGGGTCGCAATCTCGATTTCACATGTATTGTCAAGTTAAATTTTACAAATAAGATAAGAATTTCGGCTTATGCAAAGTAACGGATTTTATTATTTCAAGCTAAATGTAGCAAATAAGATAAAACTTTTCTCTTATGCAATGAAAGTGACGGTATTTCATTATTTCTAGCTTAATTTAGCAAATAAGTTAAACATTTTCT
>MU183102.1:155592-183561 GCA_016904865.1 Pissodes strobi
ATAAGTTAAACATTTTCTCTTAAACAATCGAAGTAGCGGATTTCATTCATTACTTCAGGCAGAATTTACCAAATAAGATAAGAATTTTCGCTTGGCAATGAAAGTAGCGGAGTTCATTACTTCAAGCTAGATTTAGCAAATAAGTTAAAAAATTCCGCTTAAGCAATCAAAGGAGCGGATTTTATTATTTCGAGCTAAAAGTAGCAAATAAGATAAAACATTTCTCTTATGCAATGAAAGTGTCGGAATTTCATTACTTCAAGCTTAATTTAATAACTAAGTTAAACATTTCCACTTAAGCAATAGAAGTAGCGGATTTCATTAGTTCAAGCAGATTTTACCAAATAAGATAAGAATTGTCTCGTAAGTAATAAAAGTAACGGAGTTCATTAATTCAAGCTAAATTTAGCAATTAAGATAAACATTTTCGCTTAAACAATGAAAGTATCTTATTTCATTATTTCAAGCTAAATTTAGCAAATAAGATAAAAATTTCCGCTTGAGCAATCAAAGTAGCGAATCTCATTATTTAAAACTAAATTTAGAAAATAAGATAAAAATGTTCGCTTAAGCAATGAAAGAAGCCGATATCACTACTTCGAGCTAAATTTTACAAATAAGATAAACATTTCCGCTTGAGCAATCAAAGTAGCGAATTTCATTACTTCAAGCTATATTTAGCGACTAAGATAAATATTTTCGCTTAAGCAATGAAAGTAGTGGATTTCATTATTTTAAGCTAAACGTAGCAAATAAGAAAAAAAATCGCTTAGGCAATGAAAGTGACGGTATATCATTATTTCAGGCTAAATTTTACAAATAAGGTAAAAATTTCCGTTTAAAAAAATGAAAGTAGCGGATTTCAATATTTCAAGCTAAATTTATCATAAGATAAACATTTTCGCTTAGGCAATGAAAGTAGCGAATTTCGTTATTTCAAGCTACGTTTTACAAATTAAATAAACATATCTGCTTAAGTCATCAAAGTAGCGGATATCACTATTTCAAGCCAAAGGTAGCACATAAGATAAAAAAATTCGCCTAAGCAATGAAAGTGACATTATTTGATTACTTCAAGCCAAATTTGGCAAAATAAGATAAACCATTCCGCTTAAGCAAGCGGATTTCATATTTCAAGCTAAACTTTACAAATAAGATAAAAATTTCTGCTTGAGCAATCAAAGTGGCGGATTTCATGAGACAAGCTAAATTTAGCAAATAAGATAAAAATTCCCGCTTGAGTAATCACAGAAGCGGATTTCATTATTTTAAGCTAATTTCGCAAATAAAGCAAAAAATTTCGCGTAAGCAATGAAAGTGGCGCATTTTATTTGAAGCTAGACTTTACAAATAAGAAAAATGTTCGCTTAAGCAATCAAAGTCGCGGATTTTATTGTTTCACCTTAGCAATGAAAGTGACGGTATTTCATTATTTTAAGCCAAATTTAGCAAAATAAGATAAACATTTCCGTCTAAGCAATGAAAGTAGCGGATTTCATATTTCAAGCTAAATTTTACAAATAAGATACAAATTTCTGCTTGAGCAATCAAAGTGCGAATAAGATAAAAATTCCCGATTGAGCAATCACAGTAGCGGTTTCATTATATCACGCTAATTTCACAAATTAAGCAAACATTTTCGCATAAACAATAAAAGTGACGAATTTCATTATTTCAAGTTAAATTTTATAAATAATATAAAAATGTCCGCTTAAGCAATCAAAATAGCGGATTTCATTAATTCAAGTTAAATTTTACAAATAAGAGCAATGAAAGCATGGATTCCATTATTGCAAGCTAAATTTTACAAATAAGATAAAAAAATTCCTCTTAAGCAATCAAAGTATCGGATTTCATTGTTTCAGGTTAAACGTAGCAAATAAGTCAAAAAATTTTCGCTTAAGCAATGAAAGTAGCGGATTTTATTATTTCAAGCTAAATTTACAAACTACGATAAAAATTCCCGTTTGAGCAATGAAAGTAGAAGATTTCATTATTTCAAATTTAATTTCGCAAATTATATAAATATTTCAAGTTAGATTTTACAAATAAGATGAAAATGTCCGCTTAAGCAATCAAAGTTGCGGATTTCACTATTTCAAACTAAATGGAGCAAATAAGAAAAAAATCGCTTAGGCAATGACTGTGGCGGTATATCATAATTTCAAGCTAAATTTTACAAAGAAGCTATAGTGATCGATACTCTAATACAAATAATTCGCGGATTTTAATATTTCAAGGTAAATTTATTCATCAAATAAGATAAACATTTTCGCTTAAGCAACGGAAGTAGCGGATTTCGTTATTTGAAGCTAAGTTTTACAAATTAAATAAACATTTCCGTTTAAGCAGTCAAAGTAGCGGATATCATTGTTTTAAGCCAAAGATAGCAAATAAGATAAAACATATTCGCCTTAGCAATGAAAGTGACGGTTTTTGATTATTTCAAGCTAAATTTAGCAAAATAAGATAAATAATTCCGCTTAAGCACTGAAAGTATCGGATTTCATATTTCAAGCTAAATTTTACAAATATGAGAAAAATGTCCGCTTGAGTAACCAAAGTGGCAGATTTCATTAGTTCAAGCTAAATTTATTAAATAAGATAAAATTCCCCGCTTGAGGAATCAAACTAGCGGATTTCATTATTTCAAGCTTAATTCCGCAAATAAAACAAAAATTTCCGCTTAAGAAATGAAAGTAGCGGATTTAATTATTTCAAGCAAAATTTTACAAATAAGATAAAAATTTCCTCCTAAGCAATCAAAGTAGCGGATTTCATTATTTCAAGCTAAAGGTAATAAATAAGATAAAAAAATTTCACTTTAGCAATGAAAGGGACGGTATTTCATTATTTCAAGCTAAATTTGGCAAAATAAGATAAACATTTCCGCTTGAGCAATTAAAGTGGTGGATTTCATTACTCAAGCTAAATTTAGCAAATAAGATAAAAAATTCTTGGAAATTTTGTGCAATCTAGTTCAAAGCTGAGTGTTTAATACACCCCCACGAATCCAAAATTGCCGCCTCGAATGTATGCTCTAGTGCTCTTTCAGAACCAGTAAAATTACTAAACTACTCAATTGAATATTATTACTCTCAAAGGGAGTTGGTCTACCTAATTTTGAGGAATGAGGTAAATTTTTTAAGATTGAATGGTGGTGACCTGATATGTCTATAAATCCGCGGCCTCCATCTCACAGTTGATTCATTAAACTATTAAAGTCGCGGTCTCGATTTTAAGGTCCAGTATTTTATTTAACATGGCTGGTGGCAGAATAACTACCCAAGCTATTTAGCTAATTCAAAAATCACTGTCAAGATAAACGTTTAATTAAACCATCATCATGTATATCTCACCTCAGTGAGAATTCACCCCGCTTTCGCTAATATTAAGGAAACCGTAGCGTCATTTATCCTAAACTAAATTATCCGTGCTCCCCTCTGTCAAAAATTACCGAAAACACCCATAAATTTCTCCAAAGTAAATTAGTTTATTTCGTGAAAGTTTAAGACAGCTTTATGGAGGCGCTTTTGCTTAATATTCTAATTTTATTTTGGGTTTGGCTTCAGGGGTGTACGTCCCGATCCCTAGGTGTGGATTTTGTATTCTACGTTGAGACCTATAGCTTGACAAAAAATGTTCCAATTCACCGGATACTGTCTAGACTTGAAGCTATTCAGCTACGCTGAATATATTAGTCCACAGTTAATATTGGACCTAAGTATATGATGATTCCACTTAGGTGTTATTCTAAAAATATAGTTTTTTCTGCGTTTGTTATTTCCATTTTCCTTAACAGTTCTAATTGCCTCCATTCACGCAAACATATTCGATGTTTCGATTCAAGCGAATGATTTCCAAAGCGAACAAATCTATTCGTAAACTCACTCCGTTTTAATTAGCTACCGTTTCTGTTCAGACTCGAGTGCTTCACCGGAGCGAAACTGTGTCGAAACTTCGGCAAACACGCGGGCGATTTACGGCTTCGGGTGCAGAAAAGTTCTTTGCTGGAAATGCAGGTAAAATGTAAAATAATTGAAGCCAAACGCGACCGGTATGTTTGATCAATGTAAACCAACGCTCTATCGCTATGAAATTGGGACGTGAAACGTAATTTTCATTTTCAGATTTAATTCTTGTTGGAGATACACGTATAGATAGTATAAGTTAATTAATCAAACATCATCTAGATTCATTGGCAATGGTTTGCTTTAGGAACGAGATGTCTTTTGCCGAGTGTGGTAAAACTGAACTGAATTTATAGATATTTGTTTAAGCAGGTGCTCGTTCTCCTACATAACTTGAAATAAGCTATTTGAGATCTGTCCAAATTTATCTAGTATTTTACCCATATCTCTGTTCAAATAATCTTAAATTTCAGCCTTTTTTAAATAGCTTATTACATATTTAAAAAAAAAATTCACTGCCTGGCGATCGTCACAAAAACCAAAATGACTTAATTTGATAAGATCTTATTAAGAAAATCAGCCCTTTTCAACCCGATGCTGCAATGGTTAGATTTATCTAACATAGGATCGAAGTAGCAGATCTTATTTCATACAATTTTCGGCCCTTCCATACGCCTCCAATATGTAGAGTACAATACACTTCTGGGTTAAAATTAGAATAGTATTAACTAATCGCGTTATATTTTAGGCAAATAATACCTATACTTTATTTGCATCTGTAAGTTAATTAATATATTATCGTTAAGGGCCCTAATAATACCTATATTACACTCAATTTCATCGCCATATGTGTGTGAGAAAACATTTTGCAAACTTGCTCTCCCGATTTCTTTTGCGTTCGGAACACGGCATGGCACGAAGTAAAACCGTGTCGAGAGTTTGGGTAAAAGCGAAAGAGAATTACGACAGGAAAGTTCGCAGCAGGAAATGCAGGTGCATTGGTAGTTAGCACAGTCGATCTGGAACGCGGACGTTTGATCAATGCCGAACGAATTGAGTGGAGTGGAGACTTTAGCACGAATTTATTTAAAAGCACCACTAAGTCTTAAACAACAATGGGATTTATATACGAGTAAGTATTGTAAACTAATGATTCTATTATAAACCAAACACTCAGTCTAAAGTTTGAACTTGGTACTTGATCTTGAAGTCAGTAGAGCTTCTGTACAGCGATAATTAAATAACCAGAAGTATCATCCGTATAAAGTACATATCATGCAGGAACTTCTTGAAGATGACGATGGGATACTACCAGTGATGTAAAATTACCGTAATTTATATTTTTGGTTATTTACGGTGGTAATTTACGAGTGTTAATTACCAAAATTAATTACCGTGGTAATAAATTTGTGTCGTAAATTACTATGGTAAATAACCGTAATATATTTTTGGTAAATAACAATAAATTACTGTAATTTACCGTAAACTGCAAGTAAACTAATAACGATTTCAATTCGTAAATTAATGTAAATTGTGTATATTACTGTTCTTTGGAAACGTCCATTTGAAAAAAAACAGAGACGCACCCACTGCACCCAGCGTGCACTAGTTTACAAATAAAAGTTGCTATTTTTTCAAAGAAACGTGTACTTGTACATGTATAAAAAATAACTTGTCATAGTCACGTAATTATCACTTGAGAATTAAATTACGGTGTGTGTAAGTATCGGTGTAGGACAAAGAGTTGCTTCATTTGTTTGTGAATAAAGCATTGCTTTTTCCTTAAGTATTATTTAATTTGAAAACGAAAACAACACATGCCAAAATGAATGACAAACCTCCGTATCCATCAACTAAATTTTAGTTGTTGTAGCGTAGGTACAATCTAAGAAATCCTTAAAATTGTACTTGTTAATATTTAGGTTAAGTGCCCTTTTAAGTAAGTACGTTAAAATTTTAGTTTGTGGAAACGGGGGAACCCGTACCTAAATACTAAGTATAAGATTTTTTTTTTATATTTGCATTTCACAATGAGCTGGACTAAATGAGATCTCTAGATCAACTATTTCATCTATTTCAATTTCACCATCTATTTCAGAACAATCGGATTCATATTCAGACCCCGATAAAGATTGGAATGAAAACCAATAACGCCTAATATAGCGATATTAGGAGGTATACTATGCTATAAGTTATAACCAAATCATCGACTGTTAATTCTTAAGACCGGAGAAATACATATTTTAAACGACGTAAATTCACATTATTCGCCACAGTCGACAGTAAATCCCGATACGGCTAATAACTGGCAGCCGGCAGTAAATCCCCGCATACTGCTCATATTGCTGACAAACGTCGCTTACGGAAATATGGTAAATTACACCAAAATACAGTAAATAATGGTAAATTACGGTAAATAACGTTAATTATTTAGCACAAGAACCGGTAATTTTCTATATTAATTACCAGTAAATTACGGTAATAAATTTCTGGTTATTTACGGTAAATTACCGTAAATTACCACGGTAATTTATCGGTAATTTACCAGTTCACATCACTGGATACTACAATTCTGTGAAGAAATGATGCCAAGATGTGATGAAAATAACGTATTTTCTCAAAATATTATCTTCTCCGATGAGGCTATATATTTTTTTTAAATGGAATAGTCCATAGTCGTAATTATCGATTCTGGTCTGATGAAAATCCACAGTGGATACGTGAGGGACATACACAACATCTCCAAAAAATCAATGCGTGTGCTGGCATATTAGCTATCAGAATTTTAGGACGATATTTCTTTGACGAAAATCCTATTGCTGAGCGTTAATTAGATTTCCTCCCATTACAAGTAATGTTTCCTAATGAGGGTGATCCATTAGTGAACATGGTTTTTGAGCAGCATGGCGCACCACCGCATTTTGGTGCAAATATTTGAAGGTACTTGGGCGATATTATTTCAAATCGGTGGATAGGTCGACGGGGTCCAAATGAATTGCCACCAAGATATCAGGACCTTACACCATTGGATTTTTTCTTACTGGGTTATTTAAAGGAAAAAGTGTATAAATTGAGGACCCAAAGGTAGAATAAGGATGGAGGTTACTAATTTACCAGCCGAAAGTCTTCGAAGTGCCCTTGATGGTACTTAGTACAGACTTGGTGAATGTTAAGTAGAAGGTGCAGGTCACTTTCAGCATTTGTTACATTAAGTCGAATCAGGTGAGTGCTCGCGAACGCATTAAGAGGGAAGTCTAATAATTCGACAGACCACATAACCCTAATATACTTAATTTATATTATTGCTTGAAATTAACGCCCATTCGCAGCTCTCAGGATGCACTCCACCATATTATCGAAAAATGCCATTTAAGAGTTCCCCTACCTTTGTCCAAATCCTAACCTTCCTTAAAAATGCAAGATGTCGAAGTTGTCTCTGCTATGGTGGAGGTGGGCTTCTGTTCTGAGGTTTTTAGGCGGGCTTGGTTCCTTGGTACTATTGCCATTTTGACTGAAGTTGGTCATTCGGACCTTTGGATCGAATTAAATTTTAATATAGAGCGATTATAATTGCTTTTCAATCATATGGCACACAATTTTTCTCAAATTTAACACCCCGCATCTTTGAAATAAAATGGGTTATGCGATAGGGACCTTGCGTATAAAAAAATCTAATTCATTCGGAAAAATCCTTTGACCATTTGGTGGTCCAACCGCTTGGATGGGTGCAAATTTATCTCCGGTTTTGCCATACCGTCAAAAAATACCATTATGGAGTCTTCCCTAGCTCTGCCCAAATCTTTACTCTCCCTTAAGAGATGCAATATGGCGAGGTTGTAGCTGCTATGGTGAAAGTCGTGTTCTGTTCTGAGGCTATTAGGCAGGCTTGGCTTTTCGATGCCACTGTCATTTGAGACGTCTGGATCGTATTCAATTCTGATGTTATTTTTGGGGCTCCATCTTGATCTTCGGTGGCGTCGTCGCCTTGAAGTCCTCTATTAGTAAATATTTTTTACGGCAGATCAACTTCTGATCCAGGGAGTTCAGGCAAAATAGACATTTCATTGATGTGTTTAGGCAACTTTTCAGAAGGTTTTTTTCTTAACATAGTTCATTTGGACATACTTCTCAGTTAATACAATGCAACATGGTTTACAGTTTTTTAGACTCACAATTGATGCAATTATTTAATTTCTGCAGTCATTATACATGCAGTCTATTGCGACCTGCCTAAGGCCTTTAACTATGTAAATCATAAACTAGGATTATATGGTTTTAGGGGAATGGTTTACATCAGACAATACAAGTGTTTCAGTTAGATGCTGCACTTTTAAAAGGAAGAATTGGACATATGGTTCTCAGCTGCACGGCTTGACATAGAAAGCTGAATTTAGCGGTCCATCATGTGTCCACCATTGAAACAGTTTGCATCATAGGAAAAAATTTGTTCTTACACTAATACTGATTTTGATTTGGATATTTTATCGCAAATATAATAACATGCAATTTTGAAAACTAATTATATTGATAAATTAAATATCAATAGAAATAATAGAAAGCAAGATAGTACTAGATTCGGTGGGAGGGCTAGTGGTACTGGTAACAAAGGCACGGCAACAGCAGAAAGTTCCTTTTCAGAGTTCTCTGTTCAAGGTCCATTTCTCTTAATATTGAAACATCGTTAGCCCTTCTATAAGCTTTTCCATCCAGCAACGAATCAATGATACTCAAAATACTCAACTTGCCAAAACCCAGATAATCGCGCTCCGGCGGCATTATGCTTCTGGCACTACGTACCCTACCCTACCAGTAGGCCAAGAACGTATTCAACCTTGACGTGGTACTGAAAACTCTCTTTTCTACGACTGTCCTGAAAATAGACAAAAACGCACTAACAACTGCTCTTGAAAACTGGACATTTCAAACATCGTGTGAAAAGTATACTTTGCACACGCTTATTCGGATATTTAGATTAAAGGGCTTCGTCTCCGTTTTTCGAGCTTCGCCCTCAGAGGTCCCATTCCCAGATCTCTTAAAAAGGGGGCCCAATTTTAGGGCTTCACCCCCCCCAGGAGCCTCTTTTTACAAAACTGTAGAAAAAGGGACTCTCATACCAAGGCCCCCTTTTAAGGCTTGGGGCCCAATTTTAGGGTTTCGCCCCCGGGGGCTCCATTCCTAAATCTGTAAAAAATGGGACTCCCGTACCATAGGCCCCATTCTAGGATTTCGCCCCCTTGGGGGCCTCATTTTATGATTGCACCCCGGAGCCCCTTTTTCAAAATATTTGGAAAATAGGGACCCCACACCAGTGGCTCCATTTTAGGACTCTGCCTCTAGTTATAGTTTAGCGAGAATCTCTTACTCACGTAGCTTCTTTCATTAGGAATAAAATTTTCTGATAAATCAATAATAAAAAAGTTTTCCATATAACATGTAATTTTATACCACAATCCCAGTGGGGCACCCTGTATGTAGCAGTCGTAGAAAGTGTGCTACACGTGCTGAAAAGACTTTTCACACTCATGAGAATTTAAATTTTTTTTAACTGTCTCATTCGTGTGAAAAGTCTTATTTTCAGTACTTGTTGCACAATATACTATTATAATTTGGGTTTTAAAAGTCATAGTAGACATCAAGCACGGTTTTGAGCTTTACGCTACTAGGGTCTTGGGTGGTACTACGATGATTCGATCTGCTAATCAAGAAGAAATTATCTTCCGCGGTGCATTTGATAGTACTACCACTGCTGGATGTGCCTTTAGTTGGGGTTTCAGTACTGCTAGGCTTAAAATGGACGTCGAAAAAGCACCTGGTGGTTCCGTAAGTATCTGGGCTGCATTGATGGACCAGCTTTATAGTAGGTTCCAGCAGCGTTTCGGCTAAAGCGTAGAACTTCGTTGCTTTTGTGCGATTGTTTGGATGGAGGTTTTCGTTGAACTTCCTTGCGCAGTTTTGAATAACTCTTGCTGATAGTGTCGAAGAGCTTGTCAACATCAAGGGTATCATTCAGAAAAAGTTAATTAGAAAACTTGTTTTTTTAGATGTTCAAAATAGTACGTCTACTCATAGACGCGTAACAAGTTGTTGACTATAATGATTGAAAGGTGCACCGATTTGAAAAATTGTACATATCTGCAAGATACTTGAATATTCTAGCTCTTCTTATAGATATTCAAAATCTACATAAAATTTTCTCCAAATTTGTTAAATTTCAGAATTTTTCAGGTGGAGTGATTTGGAAAATTAAATAAATATCTGAAAGATGCTTCAGTATTCCCCTATTGATGTTCAAAATTTACATAAAATTTGCTATACATTTTGTAAATTTCAGAATTTTTACGACAGAGTGAATTTGTAGGAAGTTCTTCATTTTGGGTAATGACTAAAACATGCACCTATTTGGAAAATTGAACATTTTTACAAGATGCTTCAGTATTAAAGCTTCCGGTATAGATATTTGAAATCTACATAAAACTTGCTAGAAATATGCTAATTTGATTTTTTTTTAGATCGTTTAGTTTTTTTTACGGTAACGTGAATTTTTAAGAGGGTCGTCTTTTTGGGTAAGGACTAAAAGGTGCACTAATTTGGATAATTGAATATTTGCTTCAATATTCAAGCTTCTCCGATTGATATTCAAAATTTACATCAAATTTGCTGTACATTTTGTACATTTCAGAACTTTTCGAGATCTTTTAGAATTTTTTACGACAGAGTGAATTTGTAGGAAATTCTTCATTTTAGGTAATGACTAAAAGGTGCACCGATTTGCAAAATTGAACATTTTCACAAGATACTTCAATATGTAACCTTCTTGTATAGGTATTCGAAGTCTACGTAAAATTTGCTACAAACATGATAATTTGTAAATTTTATTTAGATCGTTTAGCATTTTTTACGAAAAAGTGAATTTTTAGGAAAGTCTTCAGTTTGGGTATAAGGACTAAAAGGAACACCGATTTGGAAAATTTATCGTTTCTGTTACTTCAACATTCAATCTTCTCGTACATATATTCGAAATATACATAAAATTTGCTATAAACATGATAATTTGCAAAATATTTTTTATATTGCGATTTGGAAAATATAACATATCTTCAAGACGCTTTAATATAGATATTCAAAATCTATATAAAACTTGCTATAAATCTGGTAAATTTCAGAAATTTGTAGCAAGGTTTTGAATTTGGGCAATGACTGAAAGGTACACCGATTTGGAATAACGAACAGTGTTAATTATTCCACTAAAATAATTACATTACATTTTCCACGTGGTTATATAAGTCGTATATACTAACTATTTTTTTATAGTCTTTTCCGTGATTGATAAAATGATTTTTACCTTAATTGATTAATTTTTGCGTTAATTATCCACCCGACCTTTTAAATTATCCATCGGTGTGAGGTCGGGACTTCGAGCTGGCCATGGTAGTGGACCGATCTTTCTAATCATTGAGCAAATTTTGCTTTACAAATTCATTTACTAGTAAAATATTTTGTCGGAAAACAATGAGGTTTTTTAAATCATCTGGCAACCTATTAAGGGCCTGTCGGGTTTAAAATCATTGTATATTTAATATGTATTAATTGACTAATATTTTGTTATTGCAATAATTATTCTCTTCATGCGGGAACTAATTACGTGTATTGTTTTCTTACTCGAAACTTCTACTATTTCTTAATTAAGTGGTTTTGCAGTCTGTTCTACAAGGTTGTCTAGATTCCACATTTTTATACCTGCTTCTTTTATTACATGATTCATAACATCTCGACAGATTTCTTCAGTCATTATTTTAGGAGCGTATGTACATCTTTTATTTCAATTGATTCGTTAGTACCCATATTAGCTCTAGCAGATTAATCGGTCACTTATTTCATACTAGTCATGTAGCTTTCTTGTTTAAAACTATTATATGGCGCGAAATTGATGCTTGCAGCGATTAGCAGTAAATCTTAGCACCGCGACCGACCTTTATCATCATCTTGCAGCTCGTATCAAATCAGCTGCGCCGCTTCGCGATCTGCCGTCGTCGTCGTCGCCGCCGTCGACAGTCTCAGGACGCGTGTCGTGCGACTAGCTCATCCTGCACCTGCCGCGATCGATTCCTGCTGATGCGACGAAATCCGCACGCCGACCGCCGCTAAAAGGCTGTGCCGATTTGAAAATTTTTGGCGGGAAAATTTCGCTTTTTTTGCTCCGCTATCCCGATTGATGAAATTGTACATTTCTGATTGTTCGTCGTGCGTTTATGTAACAAAGTGTACAGCAGTGAATGATTACTTTGGATGTTGAGTGAACAGTTCTTTTGGATCTTTGAATTTGCTATTCACAGAGGGTAGAGATTTTTACTGAATTAGTATAAGGTTAGTAGTTACCTATTTATTTAGGATATTCCCTATAACAGCCGCTTTTTACTTTGGGTACATAACTCGGCTGGTTCTGTTGCACAGAAAAAATAAAAATGTTATGATAATATTAATAATATAACAAAAAATATCAATTTAGTTATCGTAGTGGACAGTAATTAAATATTTTGACAATAAATAGTGCAATGGTCATTGCGGTTATTCGGTCCCATATTTGATCACCGGAACGGTATTTGCATCGATTCAGGTGTCCGTATAATTAAATATTTAAATTTATATATACAATATTATGTGAATTATTAAAAAGGTTTGTCTTTGATCTGCAGTTGTTATATTAAAACTTCATAACAACTGGCCGAGAGTTAGAAATTTCAAAAAAAAAATACAGTAATAATTTAATTTATATTAGACATTCTTTTAACGAAGATTTTACATATTCGTAATAAAAGCAGAAAACTCAAGTTATTAGAAACAATATAAATTAATGAACTTAGAATGACAGGTTTACTATTGAATGATTTAATTGATAATTTTACCCTCTTATACCCTTAGATCAAGTCGGCCATTTTACGACCATAAACAGAATAGGCAAATAAAGCAGTAAAAATCAAAAATAAGTATTTTAAATAAATCTCATATTAAATGAATTTTCATCAGAAAACGGTCAACTCCATCAAATTAAACAATATTAATTTAATTAGTAATTAATTTAATCCAAAATTGCTTTGGAAAAATGTAGCTTTATTTGAAAGTGGAGTATTCTAAATGATCATCGTATTTCAACTACCTTGTATACCCCAAAGCTGGCAAAAAGTTAAACTTTGAAACAATCTTAACCAGAAGTAAAAAATCTGTTCCAATAAGGCACTCAAATTTTATTACAAATGTATGGACTCATTTTTTTTAATTAGCAGATCATCGTAAAATGCAGGCTGCAATTTCCACTATTCAATAGAGAAAATATGACTCTATAAAAATTGAAAATTTCAAAAATCTATATTAAGTTTCAAGCTTTTTATAGGCGTTCAACTTCAAATAAAAAACAGTATCTGTCAATCTTTCATTATTCAATAGAGAAAGAATGACCCTATAAATACTGTAATTATCAAAAATCTACTGTGCGTTTCATGTATTATAGGCGTTCAATTTCTAGTACAAAATAGCCTCTGTCATCAATTTTTTTTTATTAGAATAGAATAGAATAGAATAGAATAGAATTTATTAGTCTTAAAAGAACACCATCACAAACAAAACTTAGACTAAGATAAATAACTTTTACTTACATCGATACATTTATACATATAATCGAAACACTTGACAAGATAGATTTGCCACAGAATACACAAACTGGCATACATTGGCATATATAAGCAGTACACACTGTTATACGAGCTGTTAGAGTACATCACAATCCAAAAACTCCTCTATGCTGTAAAAAGACTTGTGAATTAAAAATGACTTTATGATGGTTTTTCCCGTACAGCCGAGGGCAGCCTATTAAAGAAGGTTGTAGCTTGGAGCATAATGCAATGTTGCGTTACAAGAAACTCCCAGTCTGAGGAACTCCGCTCGAATATCACCATTTTGCGTTTTATGATATAGATGTTCTATGGTTTGGTATTTACTTGCATTTTTGTAAATATACAGTTGTAGTGGGACCGTAGAGTTAGAATTTACATCTTCCCTATATTGGACTCGTGTCAGGACCCGGACTGCCCTGAGCTGCAGACTGAACACCCGTTTTAGGTAAGCGGAGTGTCCTTAAACCAGCAAGCCATAGACACAAGATGAATGGATCAGTGCATAATAGGCATTAAGGCAAACCTCAATTCCCACCACTTGGGACAAATTTCTAAGGGCAAAGATTCCTGAAGTAGTTTTATTGCAAACATTGTTAACATGTTGCCTGAAAGTTAGTTTAGGATCCATAGCGACCCCCAGAAACTTAACCTTTTTGTCGGTGTTAGTAACTCGAGGATCTCTTCTCAATGAAAAAACAATTTGCTCAGTTTTTGTCAAGTTTAGGTTCAGGCGGTTCGCCCTAAACCAATCACCCACATATTCACTTATTTGATCTACCAAGGCATCAATGTGCTTTGACCCAAAAAAAACTCGCATCATCGGTATAAACAGTCATCTGACCCTGTGGAATGGAGATCGTTATGTCATTCACATAGACTAAAAAAGGCAGGGGTCCTAGAGTGGAGCCCTGCGGGACGCCATGTCTTATTATTCTCTCCTTAGAATGCTCTCCTTAAAAATAGGTCACTTGTGTTCTGTCTGTAAGATAGCTCTGGATCAGCTGAGCGCTAGATTGAGATAACCCATAGAATTTCAATATTTGGATCAGAATGTAATGCGACACACAGTCAAAGGCCTTGGTGAGGTCGCAGAAGGTTGATCCAACAAAATCTCCCTCTTCAAAGTCTCGGACTATGTACTCGCATAGACAGCCAATTGCGTCAACTGTCGATTTTTCCCTTCTAAAACCAAATTGTTCCTCAACAAGCAACTGGCTGGACTTAAAACAGTCATAGAGCTGATTTTTCAATATGACCTCAAACGCCTGACGGGAATAGAGATATTGGCCTATAGTTGTTAAAAGATTGTATGTTGGTCTCCAGCTTTGAAGATGGGGATTGTTTTACTTAATTTAAAAGAATTTAGATAGACCGAGTTTCTGATGCACTCATTTATCAATTTAGTTAGTGTACTAATGACTATAAGAGAACTGTATTAAAGTCATATATGTCCTTACTGTGTTTGCTTTTAATACTATCTATAGAATCTCTGAGATCGTTAAAAAATACTCCTGAAAAGAGAAGCCGAGCTGCTTTCCTTCAGTGCTGTAGGGCTCAAGGTAGACATCAAAGGGCAGATCAGCAGATGGCAAGGTCGATAATAGTGTATCAGCGACGCCAGCGAAGTAGTGGTTGAGCCGCATGACCTCAACCACTACTTCGCAATATCAGAACTTACCTTGGTTACAGATTTTTTCCTATAGCTGTTTATTACTTCCCAAGCTGCCTTTTGGGAAAATTATTTGAGTTTCTGATGAAGTCTGAGTTAGCCTGTTTTTTTTTTGCCTCATCTTAGCAGACCCTCGTAAAATAGTGATCCAAAATTTAACTTAAAATCTTATCAGACTTCAATTTCCACTATTCAATAGAGAAAGAATGTCTCTATAAACACTGAAATTCTGAAAAATCTAGAGTACGTTTCATATTTTATAGGCATTCAATTTCCTGTACAAAACGGTTACTGTCATCAGTTTTTTTTATTAGCAGCTCTTCGTAAAATCGTTATTCGAAAGTTACCTTAAATTTTATCAGACTGAAATTTCCACTATTCAATAGAGAATGAATTACTCTAAAAACTGAATTTATTAAAAATGCATAGTAAATTTCATGCTTTTTATAGTCATTCAAATTCTAGTATAAAACAGTATCTGTAACCATTTTTTTTAAATAGCAAAACCCCGTATAATCCCAATTCAAATATTAACCAAAAATCATATTAAATGTAGTTTTCATTATTCAGTAGAGAAAGAATGATTCTATAAACGCTAAAATTCGTAAAAATCTACAGTACGTTTCATGTTTTATAGGTGTTCAATATATAGTACAAAATAGTCACTGTCATCAATTTTTTTTATTAGCAGACCCTCGCAAAGTTGTGATTAAGAAATTAACCTAAAATTTATCAGACTGCAATTTCCACTATTCAATAGAGAAAGAACCACTCTATAAAAGCTGAAATTTTCAAAAATCTATAGTAAGTTTCATGCTTTTTATAGGCGTTCAAATTCTAATACACTGTCATCAATTATTTCTTAAAATATGAGGTAACCCGCCTATTTAAAATATTATTTCATAAATTCGGTTTTGGGACACCCCCTATATGTAAAGAAAAAAAAGGAGAAAAACAAGTCATAAATTGAAGTCGAGTTTCGCGAGGTTTTTTTAGAGAAGATCCGAGAGTGTATCGCTCAAGAACGAGGATAGATCTCTTCCCTCACGTGAATTCCGGGCTGAGTCGGGCACGTTTTCTCTAATAAATTAGGTGTATTACGAGGGGGATACCACCTATCCAATTTTGTACACCAAAAATTCTAAAATTCAAAAAAATGCTAATTTTCAATGTAATTGTTTCAAAAAATTCTAAGAAATTCTAAAAATTTCTACAAATTTCTACAAAATTCTAAAAAATTTTAAAAACATGAAAAAAATTCTATAAATTTTTAAATAATTCTAAAAGTTTATAAAAAAAAATCTGATTATTTTTTGGACATTCTTAAACACTTAATTTATTATTTGCATTTTTATCTTTTTTTACATTTAAAATTTGCCGAAAATATATTTAAGTATCCGATCTGTATTTACCCTTCCATAACCCTCATGGAGTAATCAATTAAGTAATGATATTTTAAGGAGTCGTACGTTACTTGGTAAGCTTACTCCTCGGCTTACTCTTAGACAAGATGGAGTATAGTAGTAGTATTTTAATTGGAAAAATAAAACAAAAATATTTTATTAGAGATTTTATTCCAGCAAAGTAGAAACGGGATTAAAATATACCTACTTAGTTAGGTATTTTGTTAAACCGGCTGACATGAGAAATAACTACATTTCGGATACTTCTTTTATGCCCTGCTGGGGACACATACCTAACTCTCTCTCCAGTAGGTACAATATCAGGTGTATTTAGTAATCCAATTATCTGACTAAATTTTACAAACGAAACATCTTTTTCATTCGCGATGTATATAGAGTCTGCACTGTTAAGTGCCATAACTTTGACATCATCTTCAATAACATCTTGCACAATACATATATAATTGAACCTTTGTGTGTTTTTTTCCCTCCTATAAATGATACTAGCACAAAGTCTCCTTGTTAAATCTCCACAATACTTCTTATTACTCTAATATTTTCGGAGGAACTTTCTTCTTCAAAATAGGGAGAATCAACAGATTTCATAAAAGTAACATCTTCATCGGAAGAAAGATCTGTGTCAGAATCATAATTTTTTCTCTTTATATTCTGATCTCGATTCTGATTCACTTTTCGTTTTATATATTTTGGTTTTTTGCTTTTTTTTCTTGATTGTGGGGTAGATGGTCTGACATCTATATCATTTTTACGTTTCTTATTTGACACAAATCTTTTAGTGGGTTGTTAGGGTTAACATTTTCCTCATCGAGTAACCAAACATATGATGATTTTTTAATGACTCATACTTTATTACTGGGTAAAGTTACTCTTAGATAAGGGCTGTCCTCAGTTATATCAATTTGCTGATCTGAATAATCTCTTAAGTCGATGTTGTCCTCTAATAGATTTTCATCTTGAACAAGTATTAAATCATTAACAAGCACATTTCTTTCAACGTCTGTATTTTCTTCGTTAGGCACCCCAATATCGCAAAGAAAAATTTCGCCAAGATTTTCCGACAGACTTTCATTGTCATGCAAATTGTCATTAGTATGTAAGTCACGGTTTTCTTCGAGGTTTTCTTCTTGGGGTTTTTCGAGGCTTTCTTCAATCGAGTCTTCAATATTCAAAAGTAATTTAAATGCTTAATTTTCTTCAACAGTCAATTCCAGATTACTTGCATCCATAAAAGCCTCTTCTAATAACCTATTTATCACATTTGTTAAATTGATCTCATCTATGTCTTTATTTAGAGTTTTACTAAAATCTTTTTCTTTCTGTTCCCTTGCAAAAACAAACGTTCCCTTGAGATACCTTACAATATAATTTATATATCCCATTCGATCAATTCTGTGAAATAAGTCCCTAATACTAAAAATTAACAACTGTGGATTGAGTAGATGTCATTGATCGCGCCGACCTAAGCAATCTTTCACATGACTGACTGTTGAATATACTGGGCTAGAACATATCTTCAGTTATGATGTCATCGATTTGGAACCTTTTAATCAGCTTTATCAACATGTGTGCGTTAATTTCCACACACGTATAAGAATTGAGTGAAATGAATTTTTTTGTTAGAATATAGTTTTGATGGTCTTTTATCCATTTCCTCCAATATCTTTAAAAAAATACAGCATACAATATTTTCAAAATACGTGCTTCCAAATCTTCATTAGAAGCAATTAAGGAACCAATTACATATTGCAGCATTTTCAAGTAAATTACCGTTCCGTGCTTTGTGAGACATTTTCCCCCCCCCCCCCCCCCCTCTTACTTTGTAATAACACATTTTTTTAGCACTTTTATAATTCATTTTATCTTCGAGAGATATATCCATTTTGGTCAGTAAATGATCACTTTTATTAACAAATGCAATTAGTTGTTTGAGATGTTCCGAGCTAGCAAGATAGTTTCCTAGTGGTAAACATATTCCTGGCTTCAATAATCTAGTTTTTAGTTTTGTAAGAATATGGATTGAATCTTGTAGGAAACAAAGGTCATTCTCTGAAAAATCTATATGACACCAGTCCTGTAGTAAAGTTAAGTTATTTTTATTTATAAATGCTGATTTGTGTTTCATGGCTTTTAGTAGTCTGGTATCACCATCAGACGTAAATTCTAAAATTTTAATTTCAAATTTTGATACCTCAGATATGATTCTATCCCATCTTTGTAACACCTCTTTGCATGTAAACCTGTTGTCCGTCGCAAATAAAGAGATACAGAATGTTGGGGCATGTGGACTCATTGGTTGAGCCATTATTTGGCATTAGGCATTATTTGCTCTGTTAAAATTTAGGTTATATGATTCTATTTCTTTTGCATTTCTAGCCAGAAATTTATCTCTTTTGGGAAGACCCTCCGATAGAGGCGCTAAAAACCCCATTACGTAATGGGGTTTGTAGCAATCGTACTCGCAACGTTTGTTTAGCTAGCTACTGCACATGTGCACAAATAAACACATGACTATGACAAATGGTCGTTCCGGCACGCTCCGAACTAGAGGGTGCCGGTTGTTCAGGCTTTTGCGGAAGTTAGGCGCCCGGCTGCGCCTTGTGGCGGGTCCGCTGCGCGTGCGTTTGAGCATGCGCAATAGGTAAAAATTCTAACTAAATTCTAAAAAATTCTAATTAAATTCTATAAAATGCTATAAAATGCTAAAAAATTCTAAAATTTCTAAAAAATTCTAATAATTCTAAGAAATGCTAATAAATTCTAAAAAATTCTAAAAATTCTATTAGCTTGTACACCAAAATTCTAAAGTGGTTTCCCGCTCGGTGTATTAGGAATCTACAACTGAACAACGTCGTCAACATCCTGATAGAGAAAGAAACACCAGCCAACATATTACAATCTCAATACCGCCAATTCCACCCAAGTTAAAGCAGGACAACATAACACGAAAAGCATCCCAACACCAGGAGGAATCAGGCAGGGAGAAGCCTCAGCCCACTCGTATTTAATATTCTTATGGACAAAATCATCGAAGAAGTAGCGACCTTAAATATGGGATAGAGAATGAACAACAAAGCTATCAGCATGGTACGCTATGCCGACGATGCAGCAATATTCGCAGAAAATTAAGACGACTTGCAACGACAGCTATTCAAGTTCTGCCAAGAGAGTCTACAAATTAATATAAGCATATCCATCGAAAAAACAAAAAGCATGACCATCGCTCAGATGCAAGCTCGTAATTGAAAATAAGCCCATAGAGCAAGTGTTGCAGTTTAGATACCTCGGCATGAATATCTCCAGCAACCACGATCCAGCAAGGGACCTAAGAGGCCAAATTAATAAAGCAACAGTAACATCAGATGATATGAGGATGGACAGTAAGATTAAAATCTACAAAAGATGCATAAGACCCGTCATGACATACGCAATAGAAGCCAAAGAAGACGCGAACAAAACCAAAAACATGCTACGCGGAGCAGAAATGAGGGTGCTGAGAGCGATAGCCGGCAAAACCGGAAGGGATCACGTAAGAAACACGGATATAAGAGGGAAATGCGGAGTACAGGGCATACATATGGGGAAGGCAAAGAAGACGGGAATGGTACAACCACGTCAGAAGGATGGCTGAAGATAGACTATCCCGTATATCACACCAGTGGATAGTCGGTAGATCACCAAAGAGATGGAAAGAGAGCTGGCAATCCACATCCCAAGAATTATTACGACGGCATGCCCGGAATTCACATATAATTCTGACCTCAAACCAGTGTAAGAAGAAGAAGAAGAAGATGAAGGAATCTGTATTTTAATTTACATGGCGCACCTTTCCCTCAAATTTCTCTAATTTTGTTACCGTTGGACGCATTTCGAATAAGTAAAATTGTGCTAGATATAACAATAACATAACGTAGGGATTGGTTATCTTTTTAATCTATTTTGACGGTCGTTGTAAAATAAAGACAAGGCACAGCTTATCTAATTCAACTATGCTGAACAGGCACGGGTATGTTATACTATATATACAAATAGCACAACCCCCTATAATCGCAATTAAAAAATTATCCATCGTATTAAAAAATACAATGCCATAATAATAAGCTGGGCCTCATTTCAAAGGACTTTAAACGAAAAACATTTTAGCACTAATATCAATTTTCCTCGTTAAATGTAAACAAAATGGATGGCATTAAACAAATATATCGAGCTTTTAACAAAAACCTTTTCTATTTTGCTATTGCAGTTAACGAGCATATCGAATTTAATTTTTATGTATACAAATATCGCTTGGCTAATTTTCAAATAAAAATTTTGTCTTTGAATTAAATGAAGTAGCCAGTTTAGCTGATGGGGCTTTTCAAAATAGACCGATTTCTCATAGCGTTTTCCTCCAAAAATATCGGTATTTGGCAAAAGCTTGAGTACAAATATTTTTATAGGAATTATTACATCTTAACCAGAACTGAAAGGATTTCATTTCAAGGATGCCGGTAATATCAATTGTCCACGTTAATTATAAATGAAATAGATGGCATTAAAATAAATATATCGTGCTTTTAACAAAAACAATTTTCTATTTTGTTATTATAGTTAATGATCTTGGAATTGGTTTCAGCAATTCGAATTTTATTTTTATGTCTTTTTGATGTATGAAAATATTGCTTGGCTAATTTTCATATTAAAATTTTGTGTTTTAGTCATGGGTACAAAACTAAAATCAAGTAGTCCCTTTAGTTGATGGGGCTCCTCAAAATAGACCGATTTCTTGCAGCTGTTTAAATGGGTGTCAAATTTTAGGACCAAAAATACATGAGGATATGGTCGTTTTAATACTAAAGGAACGCGAGACGAATGCACAAAATTTGCCTGATGCTAATAGACAAACTTTCGTAGGCAACTAATCTCTCATACTCTAAAGGATATTCTGCAATTGGCTTATTGTCCATGCATTTTTAGAAACTGAAGGCCATTTGCTTTCGAGCAAGGAAAATTTCGCCTAAATTTAAAATTAAATATTTTCTTAACCAGACATGATATCGACCTACGGTTTTTAATGATTAATAGATTTATCCCTTAGGAAAAAGTTTCCAATGTTGGATTTTTTACAATTTTCAAAACATATTATATACAGGGTGTGAAAGAAGACGGTGATTTTTGCTCCAATTTCAATAGCATGCAACTCTCACAATATATTTTTTTAAATTTTGTCACTGTACGTCAATTGAATCACTGGTCCATAACAAAGAAAGTGGTTCGTCAAATTTTTGATATCTGCTATATTTTATGAGATATTGATTTTTTTGTAAAACCTTGATTTCTTCAACTTTTTGGTAGCTTGATCCCACGTGCAAATTTTATAAGTGTTTATCATTATACATTACGAAGAGCTTTTTGTGTTCAGTAAAAATTGTACCTAAATGTTGTGAAGTGCAGTGTCGTGCTTATAATCACCCATACCATGGTTTATTAGTATCTCACAATTTTTCCCGATTGTTTTGTATTGGAAACTACTCGCCTCTAGATTAAGCAAGCTTTATCCTTATTTTTTAATTTTTAATATTGCACGGTATCTACATGTATATTTTGCAGTGTGTCTAATTTTTTTTTAAATTAGAATTTTTTAATTTAATTTTTGGAAAAAGATTATTTATTTATTTCTAATACAGCACTATTCCTAAAATTACACTTGTTTTGAAAACCCTTCAAATTAAATATTACTAGTTTGATGTATTTGATTTTGCGAGTAAGTACTTTCCAATAAATTGTGAAAAATTGTGAGATACTCATAAACCATAGACATATATACTATGTTGGCGTTTGCAAATAGCCAGCAGTTTAGAATATCCATAAAAACAAATTTAACATTCACAACAGCTTTTCGTCTCACATTAAACTATTTAAACAGTTGGAATGGGTCACATTGTAATTAGGCTAAGTTCTCTTGTTACTTATCATTCATTTTTCCTACCCCCTGTAAGTGTCGTTATGTATTTTCTTATCGACGCTGATTTTTTTAATTTAATATTATCGGCATCTTAATTACGACATGAAATACCAAAATTCATTTTTCAGTGTTCATTTACTTCGCATATTATGCATGACTGCATAAACGGATAAGAATTTAGATATATTTTCTGTTATGCATCTATCTACATTCAATGTTTGAGAATTAAATCCATTGCCAACATTAAAATTTGCCCATTGGTAAAACTGTAAAATTTATGTATAAAACAATCTGTTTTGAAAGTTTCTAAAGCTATACCTATTTTTAAAAAAGATTATAAACATGATATTTCAAATTACCGGCCAATATCTATTGTACTAATCCCGAGACTAATCCTATAAAAGCTTTTTGAAAAAGCTCTTAAGAATCGAATAACCTATTTTTTTTAATTAATAAACTTTTCAAAAAGAAGCAATTTACTAATGAGTTTATTGATTTAGTAAATGATGGCTTAAAAATGGTTGTATAACTGGGGCTGCTTTTGGCGACCTAAGCAAAGCTTTTGACTGTGTCTCAGTTGATCTTCTTGCAATAAAACTAAAATATTACAACTTCTCTCCTTCTAGTATTAAATTGTTGAAGTATTATCTTACTGAAAAATCACAAACGGTTATGAATAATGGTGTAACTTCTGAGTTTTGTAAACTTAAATATGGTGTTTCGGAACGATCGGTCTTGATGGGGCCGTTGCTGTTTTTGACATACAGGGTGTCCCACTTAAGATGGATACAAGCCAATATCTTGATTGTTTGTTGAGCGATGTTTTTCATTTTTGGTAGGAGGCTGTATGGTTATAAGGCGCACATTTTGCCCAGGGTAAGAAATGCGATACCTCATAGACGTACGTTTCAATGGGGTTTGATTTTTTTAGAGTAAACTACCTTTAGGACAGTATTTATTTCAAATCTAATAAATTGCATTGAATCCTCCTCATCTAAGATACTTTAGTTCTAATTTTGATAAAGATTGATACAAGGTGTGTCATTAAAAATCTGACATTTTTTATTTTTATTATTTTTTTAAGTGAATACTTACGACGCCACTGGATAAAAAACTGGTTCATGTCAACATTATAATAATCGATTTAAGTTTTCAGATAGCTTCCATAATAATTACTGCTAATACCACTGAATAAAATCCGTTACAAAAGAATTTAAAAACCCAGCTTTCAATGAAAACTGAAATATGATTTTTTATTCATTTTATTGAGGAATAATGAAAAAAATCCAAACAATTATTTAAAACAATCACTATTAACTTTGAAAAATATGCTCTGAACTTAGATTTAGAAAACTGTAATGAACTAAAAGTTAACATCTTCGACCCAACCACCATAATTTCTAATGCATTTTTCATAAATTTTCCTAATTCTTAAGCAAACTTTACGCAATTCTTGTCGAAACATTTGTTCACATACTTGGCTTATTTGAGTTTTCAATTCTTCTAATGTTCATGGACGGTTTTTATAAACTTTATTTTTGATAGCACTCCATAGGAAGAAATCCAGAGGTGTGAGGTCTGGAGACCTAGGAGGCCATGCTACAGAAGGACTATTGCGACCAATCCATTTATCTTGAAAATTTTCATTGAGCCATCTTCTTTCAGGTGCAGCATAATAGATCGGAGCGCCATCTAGCTGAATATACAAATTCTCTCTATAAGCAAGCAAATCATGAACAGCACCCCAAAATTCATTTTGCAAAAAAACTAAAAATCTCGCACCGTTTAAATTCGTATTGAAAAAGAAGGGTCAAATAATACGGTCTTTTAAAATGCCACACCACATATTTACTTTCTCAGAATATTGATTTTTTGCAATTAATTACTCAGTAAGGATTCTCATTACTCCAATATCTAATATTCTGAGATGATACTGTCCCGTTGGTAGAAAATGTCGCCTCATCAGTAGATTATATTTTGCCATATAGACTGTGGCCTTCGTAAAATTTAGCCTGCATGGTTAAACTGTACTCCATTCTTCTCTGATCATCACCTGGTTGTAACGTGTGCAAAAATCTTGGTTTAAACGGTTTAATACCATTTCTTTTCAAACATCTTGAAACAGTACTCTTCCGCCTTTACTATCAAAGCTTCTTAAACTGGACTTTGGATTCACCCGGAAATGATTTAAAATTCTTGCGTCCTGTTGATGATTTCCTTGCCGTCTTACTTTCTCCTGTACCTCAGAACCCCGTAGATTAAACATTCGATTTACTTTAGAAACCGTGGTGTACGATATTAAGCGATCAGGGTGCCTCCGATTGAATTCTTGTGCTTCCTCTCGACAGTTTCGCCCATCGTCTCCTACTAATCTCACTATTTCTACTTTTTCTGCTAAACTCAAACGCATATTTATTTATACTGCAAAAATTTTATTAATTTTAACAATGTGACAGTGACATATCAACAATTTTGAAGTGTGACTTAAAAATCATATTATTTTGTTATTAGTTGTTTATCCAGTGGCGTCGTAAGTATTCACTTAAAAAAAATAATAATAAAAATAAAAAATGTCATATTTTTAATGACACACCCTGTATCAATCATTATCAAAATTAAAAGTAGCTTGGATGAGGAGGATTCAATATTATTTATTAGATTTGAAATAAATACTGTTCTAAAGGTAGTTTGCTCTTGAATAAAAAAAAATCAAACCCCATTAAAACGTACGTCTATGAGGTATTACATTTCTTACCCTGGGCAAAATGTGCGCCTTATAAGCATACAGTTTCCTACCAAAAATGAAAAACATCGCTCAACAAACAATCAAGATATTGGCTTGTATCCATCTTAAGTGGGACACCCTGTATATAAGCTGATTTAATTATTTTTTTAGCGGATGACATGACCATTATTAAAAGTGCAAAGAAAATTGTGGAATTGCAGGAGGATCTTGGTGAGAAACGGTCAAGGTTTTCAGATTGGTTTACTGCTAATCTCGAGGGAGCCTGAAACTCCTAGAGGGCGCGTCTCCAGGTGGCGGATAAGGGAACGCCTCCCAGATATGGGTGGTAAGAGAAAAGTGAAATACCTCCCGCAGACCAAACAGGCAATCGGTTCTATCAGGTCGGAAGCGAAACAGAAACAACGGGAGGCGTCGCGTCGGCTTCTTTATATACAGAAAACACGAAAACAACATCCTATCAGTGAAAAGTGTCTCTACTAGAGTAGCTCTCCTAATCGTGAAGCTTAGCCAAAAATTGTGCAAGAATATGCTCTGACAAGTAGTGATCATGCGGACTATGAAGTAGAGAGAAGAGTTTTACGATGACATCACATTAGCCCTAAATGAAACAGTAACAAATTTTACCATAATATGTGGTTACTTCAACGCTAAGATTGGGAGAGGTACCGATGCTACAGAAACATCACTGAGAAAATTTGGTTTGGGAAGCAGAAACGAACGCGGTACTTAGTTTCCTATTAGAAAGGAACCTATTTCAAATGAACAGCTTCTTCTACAAAAAAAATCATCGAAGATGGATATGGCAGAGCCCCGATGGATAAACACGAAATGAAATTGGTTTTATCATCACCGACAAGAAGCAAATCTTTAGAGATGTTACAGTCCTGAACAAGTTTCCAACGGGTAGCGACCACAGAATAGTGAGAGCCTCTATAGAAATAGACCTTAAAAAAGAAATCACACCTACCTGGACAGACCCTGAAAATACAAGACAACATCAACACTATCCTCGAAATCAAGAAAAACACAGACCAAGATGTCAACATCTTAAATGACGCTATACTGGAAGCTATAGAGGAATGCCAAAAAGTGCATCGCCAAAAGAAATCAAATACCAATAGACCTAGTCCTCAAACACAAGCATTAATAGAAGAGAGGAGAAAAATGCAAAGCAAATAGAACAAAGAACGCCACGAACTTAGAGAGATAAGCAAGAGGATATCCAAATCTATCAGAAGAGATAACCGAAAGTACAAAAGTGAACAAATCCAACAAACGATCGAAGATAATAAAAGCCTCAAAGTTCTAAGGAGGAAATTAAACAATTGCAAATAAGATATAATCGAATTAAAAGACAAAAGTGGAACTATGACCACCAACAGAGAAGAATGATTAACGAGTCGACAAATCCTTGATGAGCAACAAACAGAAAACTTAGATAACTTTGGAAAAAGAGTAGTTAATCAAGGATCGGAAGAAATGACAGATATAACAACAAATAAAATAAGAAACGCACTAAAGAAAATGAAAAGAAATAAAGCTTCAGGTGAAGACGGTACTGTTATACAAGCAGTAAAGATTGGAGGGGACAGACTTTTAAAGAAAATAAAGGAACTGTTCAACTTATGTCTGCACCAAGGTGAATCACCTGCAAGATGGCACAATGCTCTCACCATATTAATAAACAACTACATCCATAAACCTATTAAACCTGCTCTACAAGCTATTCACAAGAATAATAGCAAATCGATTAGAGAGAAAATTTTACTTTCATCAACCTATGGAACAGGCTTGTTTTAGGACACACTTTGGCACTAACGACCACCTCCACTGTTTAAAAAACCTTATAGAAAAATCCATCAAATACAACGGACCCCTGGTCCTGGCCTTCGTCGACTTCCGCAAAACATTCGATACGATCTAAATAAACAGTGTAATGAAAGCGCTGGAGGAAAGCCGTATAGACTATCGGTAGTCTAAACTGATTAAAGACATATACAGCAATGCTACCATGACTGTAAGATTGCATAAAGGTACAAAATATATAAAAGTCGAAAGAGGAATTAGACAAGGGGACACGTTATCTCCTAAACTTTTTACGGCTGTCCTGGAATGCTTTCAAGCAGTTGGACTGGGGCACCAAAGGAAACTGTACTGACGGCGAAATGCTCACCCACCTGCGATTTGCGGAGAACATAGTTCTAATAACAGACAACTTGGGAGAGATTAGAACTATGATTACTGAGCTAGATGCCGTTTGCAAAGAAGTCGGTTTAAACATGAACTTTGGAAAGACGCAATTCATAACAAATTTGATACCAAGTAATCAAATCAAATCAAATCAAATAAAGCTTTATTATTATAAATTTCAAGAAATTCATTGACAAAGCTGGAAAAAAAGGTCATCAGTTTGCTAGATACTTAAAATAGTCATACACTAAAGGTTATAATATGGTAATAAAAATTAACATGTCAATAAAACAAAAAATTGATTAAAAATAAATTAAGAGTTAAAAATATAGTTGAAATCAATCACAAACAGACAGAATTAGAAGTCTTCCACACAGACCCAATTACAAATGTTAAAAGCAGATAGGTACATAACAGAAA